>JACEIK010002965.1:74999-100739 GCA_018107945.1 Datura stramonium
GCTAGCCAGGCACCAGATGTGCCTAGGCCCACCAGTTAGCAGTCCAGGTCCTACTAGGGCACCAGGTGCCAGTCATACCCCCAGGGCGGGGCGTGACAACCACCCCATGAACAAACCTTCTCACTCGCGCCCTCTGATCAACCACTAACTTTGAGGCGTACTTTAATAGGTGGGTGAGCTCAAGGGAATACTCCTGCGCTATTATCTTCCCCTGCTTAAGATTTATGAACTCAGTTGCCTTCAACCCTTATCTCATAAGGGAAGAACCAATCCAGAAAGGCCGCATGGAACTCCTCCCAACTAATAGGGCCTGCTCCGACTGACCTATTATCATTCCACTGTTGAAACCAGATATGTGAAACCCCCTTCAACTGATATTAGGTCAACTCAGCACACTCAACTCCATTAACCTCCATGACCTGGGTGATCTTTACAATCTCGTCGATAAACTCATGTGGATCATTGTCCACCTTGGAACCAAGAAACAACGACGGGTTCATCCTCAAGAAATCTATGACTCGAGTTGTCGTCGCATTTTTGTTTTGCGGAATGTATGCTACTGCCTGCTGATTGACCTGAGCAGTCAAAGCCTGTGCTAGCATCTGAATAGCTGCCCTAAATTCAACTTGAGCAACCGGCTCCGGTGCATGGTGCTCCTGGACTGGTGGATCTTGTTGGTGCCCGTCTCCGTTGCCATCCTCGTGGCCATTACCATTCCCATTCATCCTACTGCTAACTCTGCGGGGAGCCATGATTCTGCAATCGCAAATAGCATGAGTTAGAAGGATAGGGAGACATTCCATCACACGACATAGATCATGAAAGAAGGGAACATTTCCTAAAGTCTCATAGCCTCTTCATCATAAGTGTGGCGCACTTCACACCCATGAAAAAGACTCTACTCAATGCGACTTTCATACACCCTAGGACACTTAAAGCCTATGACTCTAATACCATGTTTGTCAGGACTGGAACATAGGTCAGGATCAAAACACGGGACAAGGAACCTTAAGGGACTCCAAATCGACACATGGCATGAACATACATCTAACTCAATCAATAAAAGCAGAAGATTTAACATGATAAACTTAGCGGAAGTCTAAAATAAGCATAACATAAGAAATACCCATGAATCAAGAGATGATTACATACTTTTATCTGAAAAGCCTCTAAGTATGATGAGTTGATGGGACAGGCCCCCAACTAACTCGCTAAAATTGAAAATTGAAAGTACATAAAGAAAAATGAATAAGCAGGGTCCTCAAAAGATGAGGACTCACCAACAGATGTGGGATACTAACTCTGAAAGCTGGCTAGTAGTGGGGGCTGAGTCTGATGATCAGAGACTGTATCATGGAATGATACGGCATAGAGTATGCGGTCAATACACAGAATGTATCGAGTATGCAAGGTAAATAAAACTGCTTAAATAAGTAAAACCATTTAAAACATGTATAATATAACACATGATTAAGATAAGAATTTGAGAGAAAGTCTTGCATGCTCTTTTTTGAAATCATGATCTCAACATAACATAACATCATAACTGAATCGATTGACCCAAAGCCGAAATATGATAATCATAAGTAAAACTGAGCATTGGGTAAAACCTGCTTTAGAACATAAATATATACATATCATGAGTAACAAACATGCAAACTGAAATTATGAGAAACAATGGGGGATTCGTCCTTTAACCGACATACCACGATAGAGCTTACGTGGTCCCAACTACCACACTCAAGTGGGTAGAGCTGTCCAAAGCCTTGCCAGAGCTAAGGACGATACCATGATATTGATATCATGCTCGTGGCCCAATCGGGGAAGGGGATAGCTCACATAGGAGGTCCCTATATAATTTGATCATACCTATGTTGGCGCATAGTTCTGAGGCATAGGGTTGCTGACCCATAGCCTATTTGGTGCTAGAGGCTACTCCCAAAAACATTCATATGCTCTCCATCATTTTTCAATGAAGCTGACCATTTTCTATTGATGAAGCTAAATGATCATGAACATAAATGGGAGTCTTCGCTCCAAATCCATTTGCTAAGCTAAATTCGTAAAATCATAATCATATTTGAACATATGGGCATTGCCCGATACTTTAACATGCTTGAAAACCCTTAAATCACTTGAAAACATGAGCATATACATGGGTAACTTGAAAACCTATTTTTCATCATAAATATCTCATCATACTAGAACATCCATCATAAATCTCAACTTTCATGAACTTCTCATAATTGGGAATTTTAAATTAATAATGCATTAAACATGATTTTGATTAAAAACAACGTAAAACTTTCCTGTGAATCATAATTCAATAATAGAAGCACCTTTAAATCATACCCATGTAGTAAATTAGGAATTTCATGCATTTGGTTAAAACCCAATAGATTCAACATAGGAATGTCATGATTTAGAGAGAGATTTGGTATGGGTGATCAGATTCACCTATTCATAACCCTACATACCTGAGACACTTGGATTCTATCACTCCCTTACTTGCCCAAGAGGAATTGAAGAACAGTTGATGAAGAACCTAGGGATTTTATTCTTGATCACCCTCTATAATCTTGAACTTTGCATGCATGAGTTTTGAATAGGTTAGAATGACTTAACCTATCTTAATACATCCTGTAAATAACTTAAAAGGACATAGTATAAGATCCTAGGGCTAAGGAATAACAATAATACCCTTAACAAATTCGCAGTTACAAACTGACTGCCAGTCCCAACGAGGGACTAGATGAGTCGTCATCCTAGGGGACGAGCCGTGGCCTGCTATCGTCGTGTGCACTGCCCATTTTCCTCCACGGGTCCCCAAGAGGGACCTAATGACTCGTGGTCACCTCTCGAGGCCTCCACTATCCAAAATCCCACTGAGCTTTAACTAATCTTGACCACGGCTGACTCAATGAGTTGTGGGGTTTATCCACGACTCGTGGTGTCTTCCCATCACAAAATTTTAGAACTTAAGGCCTACCCTTCACCACGAGTCACCTAACAACTCGTGGTCACCTCCCATGGGTCACAGAATGACTCGTTCTATGACCTAGTGCATATTTTTCATTTTTTCCTCATTTCAACTCCCGGGTCTAATCTTAGGGCTTTTGGGGCATTACAGAGAGGAAAAATGAGGTGCAGCCAGAGCTAGTCAGACCAGATCCATCAGCTATGAAAGGAGATAATTAGAGTACTGCGGCACATAATTCAAAATCACCATTACAACCATTATAGAGACCACCAACACCATTCCCACAAAGGCTCAAAAAGAGCAAGGAGGAAGCTTCTTTTCAGAAGTTCTTTGATATCTTCAAAGAACTTCACATAAATTTTCCTCTACTTGATGTTTTGCAAGGAATGCCTAAGTACGCTAAGTACTTAAAGGACGTGGTGGCAAACAAAGTGCGGTTGGTGGATGTCTAGACTAAAGCACTCACTGAAGAGTGCAGTTTCAATGACAAGCAAAATCCCCAAAAAGCTTAAAGACCTAGGGAGTTTCACCCTCCTCGTACAAATAGGTGAAATAGGTATAATGAGGGCCTTGTGTGATTTAGGGGTCGGGGTGAATTTAATGCCCTTATCTCTAATCAATACACTTGGTTTGGGAAAACCAAGGCCCACAAGAGTAGTGTTGCAGATGGCTGACAGGTCAACTGTGGCTCCGAAAAGGATTATTGAGGACCATCTGATCAAAGTACGTAAGTTTATCATACTAGATTATTTTATAATCTTAGATTTTAAGGTTGATGACAAGGTAAACCTCATCCTATGACGGCCATTCCTGGCTACTAGTGGAGCTATAATTGACATAAGAGCTAGCACCCTGAAAATAAGGGTAAATGATGAGGAAGAGCTCTTTAGAGTATATCAGGAAATCAACCCATCCACACACTATAGAGATCTTTGTAAGATCAGTGTGGTGACAGATGCCATGTTTTTGGTGGTGATTTCTATGGATCCACTACTATAGGACATCTTAACAATTGAGCCCAAGTCCGTTGGGGTAATAATTTGAAGGAAATGATGGAGGTAAAGAGGGAGAGTGTGGAGTCTATTCCATCTAAATGAAAAAAGATAAGAAGATGGTTCCTGAAAGGAAAAAGTTTCTTGAGAATATCCTGAAAAGGTAGTTCACGTCGTGCCACGACGTAAAATCAGGCGTTGCTTGGGAGGCAACCCAAGGGTAACGCAGGTTCAATTTTCTTTATCTTTTGTTTTTAATTTTGTTTATTTTCACTTTTTTGTTGTTTTTGTTTATTTGAGAACAGATTGAGGGAAAGTCTAAGTACCCTTTGAAGCAGGAATTACAGTGCATGGAAAAACACAAGTGTGGGGTCATTAACCCTTAGGATGAGGAAGGATGAAAACATGCTGCTAGGTAGTCCTAGAGGCCTCAGGAAGTATCCCTAACCCTTGTTTTTAATTTTAATTCATGCTTTGCGAACATAGAATACTTTAAGTGTGGGGTGAGGGAAATTTAAAATTTTTTGTAATGTTAACTTCGGGTGAATTTGGTGCTTGGTTTGAAAATTGTTTGATTTAGAAGTTTGAGTTGAGTACAATTCACCCACCCTTTGATTTTTCTTTTCAATTATTTTCCAAAGGGGGGCACTTTGAAGAGAGAATAAAATTTTTATTTGTCTGTGAATAGTTGTCTTAGTTATAGTTAAACTATTTTCCCGACGATGGATGGATGGCGACCGTCTTGAGGGAAAATTAGTCAATAGGATATTTGTTGAACCCTTGACTGATTGATGGCTTAATACTCTTGTTGAGTGTTTTACATGATTGTAAGAGTCAAGTTGGAGTGTAATTAAGAAGCATGTTGAGTAAATGGTATGACTTTGTTGAGACACCTAGGCTCAGCAATATGACGTTGTATGTTATATGCTCAATTATTAAATTCATGTGATTAGATGTGTTAAGAGTCTGTATGGGTCTGTTTCGAATTGAACATGTGCAATGAGTGCAAGGTTCATGTATTCCATTTTATCATGTATTGTCTAGAACTTTCCTGGTGCGTTTGCAAAGCAAAATGAGGGATGTTAATTGTAAGACATTATTTAGACATTTCTTTGAATGAGCCTAATTTCTATCCTTTACTTTACCTCCTTTGATGTATAATCCTAATTAGCCTCATTGAGCCTTTAGCCTATTCTTTGAGTAGCCACATTAAGAGCTTAATCCTTTTCTTTCAAGAACCTTGAATTTTATCCAAAGCTCCTAAGCGGTTAAATGAAGATGCAAAGAGTTAAAGGAGTAAGAATTTTGAAAAGAAGGGAAATAGTTGGTTATGAAGGTTGAAGAAAAGATTAGAGGTGCACTTGTTTAAAATGGACAAGTGCTGGTAGGGAGTAAAAGACCAAAATAATGAAAAAGTTCCAAATGCTTAAGTACTCCCTACTAATAATATAAGTGTGCTTAATGAAATGGGGAAACAAAAAGGAAATTGAGAGTTGAAAAGAACAAGGGGTGAAGTAAAGGAGTAGACGAAGATGATGTGCTTAATGAGAAAAAATGATTTATTAAAAGTGCTTAGGGGAGATAGTCACTATTACTGGCCAGAATAATACCTACCTGTCCGTTAGCCTACATTACCTATTTGATATTACTTTTAGACGTTCCTAGATTAGCAGAGTAATACACTAATGGTAAGCATATTGGTCATTATGTGTTGCATGTGAATTGTTTGTGAGAGTGGGCGTAATTGTATTCATATACCCATATGTTTTATAACTTGTACATTTGTGCATGAAAATTGGTATCTCTCTTGTTGTGAGGGAACATGTTTGAGGAAATATATAATTCATATTGGACTTCTTAATTGGCTAATGTGCATGAGTTTGCTATGGTTGTAGAGTCTACTTGAAGCTAGGAGATCTTAACTTGGTTGTATTGGATTTGAATTGTGTTATATATATAACATGCTCTATTTTAGACTTTCCATCTGAGTCAGTCATTATAGCCTTAACTTGAGTCATCTTGAATCAATTAGTCATGTATGAGTCTTCCTTGTGAATGAGATATAAAGGATTTGTTCAAGGATGAACAAGACTTTAAGTGGGGATTAATGATGTTGGGAACATGTACATGCCCAAACTGATATTTTTTTACACATGTTTTAGACATGTTTGTACCTTAATTTAAGAATAATCTCATGTATTTTGTGTAATTTGTGGCCATGGACTAACAAATATGATTAGCGCTCTTTGTAGGTTGAAATTGCCAATGGATGGAGCTCAATGTGAAGATAATGGTCCTAATTGTGAAGATAAATTCTAAGGGACTGATTATGGATAGTAAGAAAAGCTAAAAAGGACATTTGGAGTTAACTCTATGCCACGGAGAAGCATTGGGGCGTTCAACAATGTGCCACGGATTAAGGAATTAATTTATATGAGCAGGGGTTGTAAAACACTGAGCTTCCGCGACAACAGAGTTTTATAGAGAAAAATATCCATGATAACCAGCGTGACATGGAGACAGTCCACCACAAGCCAAATTTGACAATTATAAAAGGAACACTTAGCAGTTTTATTGGATATCGCTATTTATTTTTGGGAAAGCAGAGAGAAGCGAGGGAAAACGGAGGAAACTCACCTAGGGTTTGTTTTTCTTTAATTCTTCTTTTCTACTCTTGTCATTACTTGAATTCAATCATGTTTTTGATTTCTTGTATGAACATGACTGGCTAAAACCCTTCTTCTAGGGTTGAGGCCACATGACATGGATGTAATTTCTTAATTTCATCGTTGGTCCAAGTTTTTGTTTGTGTTTGTCTTCCATTCTTGATTTTATTCATTTTAATGATTGAACACCGTTGAATGTACTTGTTAAGCTTAGGCAAAAACTAAAAATAGCGCAAACCTAGGTTTGAACAAAGAATGCAAAAAGTGAGTTCTTTTCTTCAAGACTAGATTCGCGATTAGGATAGCAGTATACCTAATTCGCCTCACTTTGTTATAAAATGGGAAGATAGCTAGACATCGAATTTGGAGTTGTCACATCACCTCTCATAGAAATAGCTGTAAAGTAAAGTTATGTTAAATTGTTAGATGTTTAAAAGTCCATATCCAAGGGCATTAACCTCGTAAACCACTCCATGTAGATAAATGCACACGAATTAGGACGTCACATCCATGCTCAATGATGTAGTTGTGAGGATAATTTTTTACTTTTAGAGGCTCGAAAGACCATGAGGATTGTATATACCTTGTGATACAACAAATGATATTTCAATATTTTAACCAAGTTAACTGTAGCATTGCATGATTGTCAGGTTTTAACTCTAGATGTTTCTTATTATTGCTTACCGATTAATTTGTGATTACCTCTAGATATAAAAACAAAAATCATGAATCTTTATAAATCAACACTAGTGAAATTTCAATTAACACTTGAACTTGAATATTTTGTAAAAATATTAGCCCCTATGGGTTCGACATTCGGCTCTTCAAGAGTCACTATATTGCTTGTACGACTGCGTACACTTGCACGTGAGCTGGGGCGCAACACCGTGGAAATATTCAGAGAATGTTAGAAGTCACAGGTTCAAACCATGAAAGGATTGTACGACTCGTAGGAGCATTGCATGAGTTGTACCAGCTCTCAACACTTAACCAAATTTAGAGCTACCAGACATTATACGAGTGAAGCTATTACTCGTATGATAAAGTTACGAGTCATATGAGAAGGCGGCAATAGTTAATTAGTTTTCCCTGTTAATTTAGAAAAGCTTTCTAATTATTTATATAAATACTTTTCTAGTTTATTTTTGCTAGCAGACTTTAGAGGACGAATACATTGAGGGAGAATTTGACTTCTAGGATATTCTTCTTGAGTTTTCCAACATTTTTGGGTTTTATTTCATTGTTTTGAATTGATCAAAGTTGAACTGTGCAATAATCAAGTGGATTTTTATTTCAATCTTCACTATGAGTTCATTAATTATGTTTTCTTCAATGAATGCTAATTCTTTGCTTACAATCATGAGAGGCTAAAACCTCCACAACTAGGGTTGTGGGAACCATGGTAAATTCACAAACTAGGGTTTGCACAAAGTGAATATAAACCAATATGAATGCTTGTATTGTCTTCTCGTCATCCTTAATGTTTCTTAACGATGCGAAATGTTAGGACATGCCCGAATTCCCTATTTGCTTAAACCCAGAGAAGTAGAGTTTAGGAAGAGAGAAGAACAAAAAAGCCTTGAACTTTACAGTTCTTTATATAACTTGAGTTGCGGTCGTAGGATAGTTAGTATGGAACAAATTGATAACGGTTAAAGTGAAATCACTTAAGAGACCTAATCCGGTTATTGAGTATAGTCATTACATAGGGACAAACCAGTTATTTAGATGAACTTATGTTATCAGTTCTACAATTTAAGTTTGTGATAAATCACGAGTGCAAAACCTGATGTAGTTATGAATCCACGGGGAATGCTTTCCTAGTTAATTGTATCATCTTGATAACAACTTAAATTTTTAATACTATTAAGTGTTTACTTCTTTAAAAACCCCCCTTTAGGAGATAATCAAACTAAAAGTCTATATACTAGCATTATTCTACATCCTAACCATATTCCATTTGGGATTGACCCAAACTTTTGTTGGGTTCTTTATTGACAACGTCCGCGTCATACTCTTCTAGGGGTGTGATTAGAGCATTATCAAAAGTGGCGTCATTGCTGGGGAATATGACTTAGAATTAGAGTAATTGTTGTGTTTAACTTTTAGTCTTTTTTCCTTGATTATTCTTTTCTTTTATTTTTGTTCCATTCAGGCTACAACAAGGAAACCATATAGCAAGATCAACCCCTGTCATCCCTAAGATAGAGGATAAGTCCGAGTTTCTTGACGAATTTTGAGTAGTCAAGAGAATTGCATTGTGTAGCGACATTAATTCAGGCGCTTCTTGGGAGGCAACCCATGAGGTGGTTTAGTGAAGTCTAAGTAACCAAACCACCTGCATCGTTTCGCGATGTTAAATCAGGCCCTTCTGTGGAAGCCAATCCAAGTATCTTGACTTATGTATGTTCAATGTGCAGGTGAAATAAACATTGGTGGATGAAAATGGTAGAAAAAGACTATATTATGAGCTTCAGCATGAACCATAAGATGATTGTACGGCTTGTAGTACTGTCCGTAGTGAAAAATAGAGACTTGGTCCAGTGCATGGATTCACATTACGGCTGGTCATTACAAACCTACCCCCATGGTATAAGTCATAGTACCCACAGTAATGATGAACAATTCTTAGTGTGGAAGTGCAAAAACTTTGACCTACGAGTCATAGTACGGACTGTGGTACCTTGGTATGACTCATACTAAAAACTTGTAGGTCCCCAAGTAAGTTCCCACAATCTTCTGCTATGAGTCCAAGGGATGAGTCATTGGTCTAGCCTATGACTCGTGGTACGAGTCGTGACGGGCACTTTAAATGAAATAACCCACATGACCTGACTCGACCCGAGATTTTTTAATCCGCCCCAAACCTATTTAAAATCAAATTTTGGGACCTAAACATCCCACTGACTCACAAATACAACCCACGATCATCTCCCCTCTATCCTCAATCATCCGTAACTCACATAATATCCTATTTAAGCTTGAATTCATGCAATTAAATTGCACAAGCTAGCCGAACTACTAGCCCTAACCCAAAGGAAACAAGAATTTTTCAAAGAATTTTATCATAGAGAGTAAGTGATAAACTCTCAATGTTAATTTCTTGCTATCATGGTTAGCCGAATTTTCGCTGTGATTCCTCCACTCATAAACATGAGGAGGAGGAATATAATCAGAGGCTAAACACAAATGTTATTAATGGGTTTAGGAGTTAAAAATTCTCAAGAACCTAAATAAATGTTCAAGGTGTCAGTTAATGGGTAAAATGCATGATGAGGATTGAGAGAGTAGTAAAATTAGTGTATTGAGAGTCAATAGGGTGGGGAATTCTGAGTACCCATCTCAAAAATGTGATTTACTTGCACGAATTGAGCATTGTTAAGGTGAGGATAGGTTTCACAAGCCTTCCCACGACTCGTGGTCTTTCACTACGACTCGTAGAAGGATTTGTTGGGACTTTCTCAAGACGGTTTAACTGGAAACTCATGGTACGGACCCTGATACGACCCGTGGTATCTCCCTACGAGTCGTACCTAGTGATCGGACCATAAAACAGAGAGGGTAAGTTCAAAAGCAATAGTACGATCCTTAGTACAACTCGTGGAACCCAACTACAATCTGTAACTCTAGTAGTACAAAAATACAGAGAAACAAAATTTCCTAGAATATCTCCTACGACTAATGGTACGAACCATACAAATATGGTATAAGTTGTATCAACATGTCGTGACAGTGCTATGAGATACTACGAGTCTTAGTACGGATCATACCACTTAGGTACGACTCGTACTGATGACTCATGGTAAGAAATTGAATATGATTTTCTTCCTTCCTTTTATTGAGATCACACATACTAACCTTTTTCTCCACAGGTAAAATGACAATGAAGAGGAGAGCAACCAAGAAGGGCCAGGAAAAGGAGGCTAGAGCTGAGATTGCTGCTTGGAGGGGCTTGAGGGATGAGGCCTCCATATTTTAGTAGGAGAAGGGCTCCCCTAGTGGCTTAGTTCAGCAATACAAGATAGACATAGATGAAACTAATGAGCCATGGACCACTAGGGCACAGGCCAAGGCTCAGGCCGAAGATTCTTTAGCCACACCTTCCGATGCTTCCTAGTCTAAGGAGGGAGTAGATGAGCAGCCTCAAGAGTCTAGCAATGGCTCCAATACTAATGAAGGGTCTAGTGAGGCCTAATCTAGAGATGGATCAGATGAGGCTGGGCATGAGGAGGAGGCCCTAGATGATGAGGATGATCAGACTCCACCTCCAGAAAGTCGGACCATAGGGTGGCATGTGCTCGGTACTCAGGAAATCAATGAGCAGGGTCTAGCTCTCACCTCCAAGTATCACCCCAGGTGGAGTATTTAGAAGGAACTTCAGATCCTCAGCAGTGCACTAAATGAGGCCGAGGATATAAAACGGATCTTCAACTTCTATGTGTTTGATTGGATGGCTAGAAATCCTAACCGCTATAGTGTTGAATAGTCAGGGAGTTCTACGCCAATTACTTGGCAATGATGAAGCAGAAAGCAAAGGCTGGGCAAAGACTGAAAGAGCAGCCCAGGCTTGACAATGTGTTGGTCCAGGGGCAAGAAGTCGATATCTCCAAGAGGACCATTGTCCGGATGCTGTATGGGCCATAGTTTAGAGCTCCAGATGCCACAGCTGAGTTTGAGCTCTAGATTGCAAAGCTGAGTTCGACTATAAAGTAGATGCCTTGAAAAGGGTTAAGCAGCTAGGCTACAAGGATAAGCAGAGTCAGTGATGTAGCTAGTAAGTGTAATAGCTAAGGACTACGAGGAGGTAGAGTCGGTGACTAATGGTCGGCAACTCACCAAAGCCTTACTGAACTTTATAGCAAAGGCCTGCTGGACACTAGTTCATCACAGATTGGCATCGATAGTGAATGACAACACCCTCAGTGTAGATAGAGCAGCATAGGTGGCATGTATGATGTCTAGATACACCATAAACATCTTGTAAGTGATAGCGGATGAGATTTGGGACCGGGCTATGGGTTTGAGCACCACTATTCCATTCCCGAGTCTCATCCACAAACTTTGTAGAGATGCTGAGGTGAGGGTGTTGGGGGAGATTGATGTTAAGGTTAGAGGCCATAGGATCATGGATATTGGTCTAATCAGAGATGACATAAACTCGGTTGGTCGAGTTAGATTACCCATAGCAATCCCACCGCCACAGTCAACAGGGGGCGAGCATATAGATGCCCCCACCTCAATGGAGTAGGGTGAGATGCCGACTATAGAGGCTGACCATATAGAGGCAGTTCCAAGTACTTCTACTACACCTGCAGTGGGCATTCCTAGCCAGGTCCTAGCAGGCTAGATCTTATTTCCTCAGAATATTCTCCAGAAGATGGCAAAGAGATTGACATTGACTGAGAAAAAGGTCAACCTGATGATGGAGAATGTCAAGCCTTAGGTGAAGGATGAGATAGAGCAGGCTGCAATAGGATTACACTGCCGATTGGATAGCTTTGAACTCCATTTCAATGAGCGCTTACCTGAGCAGCCAAACATGGGAAACTAATAGATAAGTTGGGGGCTCTTCGGAGTTAAGTCGCTGAGTTATCGTCTAGATAACTGGTTGTATTAGCTGATGCCCCCACCATCCCTAAGTTTAATGAGGAGATTGATAGGGAGATCGATCTCAGGGCATTCTGGCTCTGACAGCAGCTGCTGGAGATAAGGGGAAGAAAAGGGCCTCGGAGGTAGTTGATACGGAGACCTCCAGGAAAGGAGAAGAAGAAAGAAGAAGGAGCACAAGCGGGCAGTAGCAGCTAGCATAAAGTCTCATAACGAGCACATGTCTGAGCTACAGGAGAAAGTTAGAGGAGCGGGGAGCTTTATCACTTCCCCGATAGAGTTTGCAGGTGGCAAGGACCCTTCGGGTGAGCCACAATAGAGAAGAATTGTTGATGAGATCACGGAGGCATCCTTGACTATTGAGGGGGTGAAAACTGCCCTAGTTTCCACACCTTTGAGTGTGTCGGCCACCGCTGGCACCACGACTATAGAGGAAGGAGTGTGCTTAGAGCTCTAGGAGCACTTAGAGCGCCACAGGTGTATCCCTCTTCTAGTTCTTACATTTTTTATCTGCTTTGGGGATAAAGCGTGTTCTAAAAGGGGGTGTACTTGTTTTTAATTTTTGACTTCATTCGAGGATTTCTGTTGTCGTATTTCTTTTGCCTCAAACATGATATCTAGTAGAACTAGCATGTTTAGAATTTTGTGTTTTTTTTAACTAGGAGTAGCTAAGGAATACTATACAACCAATAAATGCACTTGATTTGAAGTTGTTAAAAAATGACCCTTTTTAAAAAAAAATTGGTGTTAGATATGTATGTTGACTGCAAAACATGACTTTTGTGTATCTTTTTATGTCATTTAGTAGATTAGCATGTGTAATTGTGGCTTAACTATTCATGAACCAAATAGGTAGAATGAATACAAAATTGTACCATGTGTGAGTGAGGATTTTTACCTAGTTCAATACTGAATAGAGGATCTAGAATTTACTCGGTTAGTATTTACATATGTTGTAGGATAGTTTGTTAGGAAAGTATTATAGGCAGTTTTATAGCCAACTTTTAGCCTATATTGCCCTACCAAATGAAAAATTAATCCCTTGAATCCCTTGTTTGAGCCTTAAGTTGACCATTTTTCTTGGAATACCTATTCACCTTTCCAGTGTTTATAATGAACATGTTTGGTCGTGGTCCCTTCTAGGACATTGTGAACCTTAACTTAGGAAAAATGCCTAAATTGAGGGTGGATCTTGTAGGGGTGTGTAGACCGTTGGGGGTGAAAAAGAAAGAAAAAAAGTCAAAGAAATGTAGGGTGTGGTTTGAAATGTCAAAATGAGCAAAAAAAGAGAGAAAATAGTGAAATGTAAAAAGTAAAAGAAAAAAGAGAGAAAATACTTGAAATTTCAAAAGAAAAGAAAAGAAAAAAAGAAGTGAAAAAGTTGAAAAACTACACCACATCCACAAGTGACAGTCGAAAGGAGAAAAAGGGAGGAAAATTGAAAAAGATGAAAGGGGTAAAAAGTGAAAAGTGAAGCCACGGTCTATAGTGCGAAGAAGGGTTAGTCACTAATATCCATATCTACCATACCCAACCCAATTCCTACATTACAAGTCGAGAAAATTCCTATAGTGATCCTAGCCTGACTGTCTGAAAAATCGAAGTAGAGAAAATAAAAGGAAAGCTTATAGTATCTGATGTGTAGTATTTGGAACTTCATTGTGAGTGTGAGAGTCCAGTTTGATTAGTCCAAAGTTTCATTTATATATATCTAAGTGTTTTGGGGACTTCATTAGCTGTGAAGGTAAATGGTTTGCATTGCATTCTGGCAGTTGTCTATATAAATTGCATTAGTGATAGCTCAATTCTTTGCTAATAGTTAGATGAAATATCTAGATCCCTGTATGTCATGAGTTGTAGTTGCATGTATGAATAACTGACTTGGTTTGAATGAAAAAGTGGTCAATATTTAAGAATAGCATGTTGTGAAAGTTTTTTTGTGTTGGCTGTAGGTCTTCTATTTTACTTTCTAGTTAAGCATCATTTATAGTTTTGTTTTGTTTGCCTGAGGACATGCAAAAGTATTAAGTTGAGGGTGTTGATATGATATGGGTTTACAACACTTCCAATACTTAAACCTTAGAAAATATGCATGGTCTTAAGTGTGTTTATATGGATATAATGCACTTTCACTTGGCTTTTAGGGAAATAAGTTGTTGGAGTTGAAAGTTGTGAAAGAAAGAAAAGGAGTTCAAAAATTGGGCCAAGTACAGACATCAGTACGAGTCGTCCTTGGTGGTACAAGCCATACTAGGAGTCGTGGTAAACTTCAGAAAGATTTCTCAATGTACTGGACAAGTACGACTCTTAGTACAAGCCGTACTGTGAGTCGTGGAAAATATCAGAACGATACACCTTGATTAGTCTCCTGGTACGGATGGAAACCACGAGTCGTGATGACTACATACAACTCATACCAAAGAGCCATGGTAAAATTCGGACAAAAGTTGAATCACAGATATCATGGTATGAGAGGCAACCATGTGTCATAGGAGTAAGGTATGAGCCGTACACAAGGCCCGTGGAAATTTTCAGAGAATGCCAGAAGTCACAGGTTCAAACCACGACAGGACTGTATGACTTGTAGGAGCATTGTATGAGTCGTACCAGCTCTCAGCACTTAATAAATTCAGAGCTGTCAGACATTGTAAAAGTGAAGCTACAACTAGTATGATAAAGTTACAAGTCGTATGAGAAGGTGGCGACAGTTAATTAGTTTTCCCTATTAATTTAGGAACGGTTTTTAACTATTTGTATTAATATTTTTATAGGTTATTTTTGTTAACATACTTTAGAGGACTAATACATTGAGGGAGAATTCGACTTTTGGGAGATTCTTCTTGAGTTTTCCAATATTTTTGGATTTTAGTTCATTGTTCTTGAATTGATAAAAGTTGAATTGTGCAATAATCAAGTGGATTTTTATTTCAATCTTCATTGTGAGTTCTTTAATTATCTTTTCTTCAATAAATTCTAATTCTTTTCTTACAATCATGAGAGGTTAAAACCTCCACAACTAGGATTGTGGGAATCATGTTGAATTTTAGCAAATTAGGGTTCGCACAAAGTGATTCTAAACAAATATGAATTCTTGTATTGTCTTCTCTGTATTTTTAATGTTTCTTAATGATGCGCAATGTTAGGATATGCCCGAATTCTCTATTTGCTTGAACCTAGAGAAGTAGAGATTAGGAAAATAGAAGAACAACAAAGCGTTAAACTTTATTGGTCATTGTATAACTTGAGCTGCGGTCGCAGGATAGTTAATTTGGAATAAATTGATAATGTTTAAAGTGAAATCACTCAAGAGACCTAATCTGGTGATTGAGTATAGTCATTCAATAGGGACGAACTAGTCGTTTGGATGAACTTATATTATCAGTTCTACAAGTTAAGTATTGGAATAGATCACGAGTGCAAAACCGAAGTAGTTATGAATCCATGAGGAATGCTTCCCTAGTTAATTGCATCAACTTGATAACAACTTAAATTTTTAATATAGTTAAGTGTTTACTTCTTTAAAACCCCACATTAGAAGATAATAAAACTAAGAGTCTAAATGTTATCATTGTTGTGCACCCTGACCATATTCCATATGGAATCGACCCAACCTTTGTTAGGTTCCTTATTGGAAACGTCCGTATCAATCTTTTCCAGGGGTGTGATTTGAGTGTTATCTCCCATAACCTATATAAAATCAAAACTTTCAGACTTAAATTTCCCATGCAAAAACACAAACCCATGATCATCTCCCCTCAATCCTCACTCACCCGTAACTCACGCCCACTCCATTGAAGCATGAATTTTTTCTATAAATTTTCAAGTTTGAGTTGATTTTCTACTCTAAATCTCAAGAAACCAAGAACCCATCAAGAACTTAGCAATAAAGTTGAAAATTGTTATCCTTCTTTCTTTCTAGTAGTGGTCGAACAGTCACTATGAGTCCTCCACTCATGAAAACGAAGTGGAGGTATATTATCAGAGATCATAGGGATCTTGTAATATAGGTGTGGGAAATTAACATGCTAAATGCATTTAAAGTGCTTTGGGTAGTGAGTTACTGGGAATAATTCATGTTGGAGATTGAGTGGGTAATTAAAATATTGTGTATTATTGAACTAAGGGGGTGGTAAAATCTGAGTGCCAACATCAAAATATGTTTGGTTGCATATCTGGCACCCAAAGGAGGAGGACAGGCTTCATGAGCCATCCAATGACTCGTGGTTTCTGATCTTGGCCATACGTACATGCTCGAGTGTTATGTTATACCGTATTTTGAGTCATGTTTGTTAATGAAATTGATCATAGTCTCACATAATTTTTTATTTATGTGTGCATGAACTAACCAATGTGATTAGCCCTTTGTTTGTAGGTGAAATATGCTAGGAGGGGCTTAAATTGATGATGCATGAGCAAGATGGAATGTTGGAATGAGTTGGAGGAAGATTGCATGAAATGTGCATGTTAATATCAATGTTGCACCGCCCCACGTGCATGCTTGAGTGACACGATATGTCAAAAACTTGTTGCACCCTAGCGCATACACAAGCGTACGCGATCGTACAAGTAATAAAGCGGCGCTTGAAGAGCTAGATGTCGAACCCATAGGGACTAAACTATTTTTGCGAATATCCAGTTCAAGTGTTAATTCAAAATTCACAAGTGTTGGTTTTAGAGGTTTTGTTGTTGAAACTAAATCTATGTGGTGATCACAAGATACTTTGGAAAACAGTAATAAGAAGCATCTAGAGTTAAGGCCTGACAATCATGCAAAGTTAAATTTCATAATGGTTCAAGTATATAAAAATTTATTTGTTGTCTCTTAGAATTAATTACAGTGTTCATGGTCTTTCGAGCCTCTAAACATAACAAACTAGTCTCACAGCTACATCGTTTAGCAGGGATGTCACGTCCTAATTCTTGAGCAAGTAACAATGTAGGTGTGGTTCACAGGGTTTATTCCCTTGATTATGGACTTTCATACCTCTAATCATTTAACCTAAAATTAAATTCACAACTACGTCTGAGAGTGGTGATGTGATAATTTTATCCTACGTGTCTAGCTATCAATCCTTTTTATTAACCAAGTAAGGGGAATTAGGTATATTTTTATCCTAATTGTGAATCAAGTCTTAAAGACAAGAAATTGCTCCCTACATTCTTAGTTCTAACCTAGGGTTAATCTTTCAAGCTTTTTCCTAAGCTTAACAAGTGCATTTCAGTGGTGATCAAACATTAAAATGATAATTAAACAAGAATGCCAGACAAACAACTAGCAAACCTTGAACCGATGATGAATTCATGCAATTACAATCATGTTATGTGGTCTTAACCCTAGAAGAAGGGTTTTAGCCACTCATGTTCATACAATCATTCAAAAACATGTTTGAATTCAAGTACTTATAAGAATGCTAAAGAAGTAAAGAAAAACCAACCTTAGGTGAGTTTCCACGTTTCTCCCTTCATTTCTATGTACTTTCTAAAAAATAATACATGATAAATGAAATAAAAGCTTAAGCATTTAATTTTATAAGGATTATGAACTCAAAACAAGGTAAAAGATGGGCAAAACTAAGGCAAATGAGCATAGAAATATACACAACATCACCATCCCACACTTAAACAATTATTCGTCCTCAAACAATCCTTAATACACACATAAACTCATCATTTACCATCACACTTTGTACCTATATCTATTCATACTCAACCAACTAACATAGAGGATAAAACAAGTAGCTCCTCAACATACAACAATTCTCATCAAGCACATGTAAAGGTTTCACATTTAGGACTACACAACCTCTATAATTGACTCATCTTTTCAAAAGATAGGGAAAACATGATTAAGTATGAAACATGTAGTAGTACATCGACACAGACATCTTGTGCCCCTCACTTTTTGTGATTTTCCACTCTCAAATTATCAATGCAAACACATGGAACATAGAATGCAAGGCACTCTCATGCTCACAAATGATGTTGTCACGACCCAAACATACACCCAGATCGTAGACACGGGACGAGGAGCCCCGAGAGACCCCAAGTCAACCCATGGCATGAGAATACATCTAATTCAATCACATGAGCAGAAGACTTAACATAGAGAACATAATCATATCATAACATAAGGGGAAGAATAGTACGATACTTATACAATATGGTGAAATACAACTCGTAGTGTGATAAACCTCTAAACATGACAGGCGGATTGATGGGACAACTCCCCAACTAATCCAACATCTAGAAATTGAATGAAATGACATAGAGTGTGATCATGTAGCCCTCGGAACATGAGGACTCACCAATTATGCTGAGAGCAAGGCTGAGACTAACTATTGGTGGGGATGAGCTTGAGAACTGGGACTTGTATCATGAAACAATACATCATAGAAAGTATGCAGTCAGTACGTGGAATATACCGAGTATGCAAGGTAAGGAAAATGGACATTTAAAACATGTATAAAAATCCATAAGTAATCATAAGAGTAGGACAACATGCTCGTAGTGTAAATCATCATAACCTATCATACGACTTAAGGTTTTCTAAATGTTCGTAGCATAACATAGTCATATTCGTAATAAAATATCTTTAATTAACATAACTTGAGTCAATATAAATAATGATAACATGCATAAATTATGAGGAAAAGTGGGAGATTCTCTTAACCGACATACCCCATATGAGCACACATGAAGCCTGACTTGTAACCCTAATAGGGAGGGTGTTCGTACCTTGGCAAGGGTAGAACCATGAAAGTGTGATATCGCCATGTAAAGGGCCATTTGAGCCATGTATTAACATGAAAGGGTCCCAACATACCTACGGTGGCACGTAGTTCATGAGATCCGGGGCTTGACTTGAGCCCCAAACTTACTCGGTGTTCGATACTACTCCCAAAACATATATATTGCTCATAATAATACATTCATGAGTTTATGGGCTAGTTAAATCATGATAATCGTAAACATACTTGAACATATGTGAACTAGCCATGACATGAGGCACGTAAGTCGGCCGAAAACATAATTCATGATTAATAAGATTCGTACATACTCGTAGATCATGCATATAGCTTGAATTTCATAAAATCATAATGGGTAACATAATGAATTTATAATTTAAAACATAATTCATGATGGGCTTGTAAATAACATCGATGGGATAATAGATCATAAATAGATTCATCATGGAGCATGCATAATTGAGCTTAATTGCTTAGAGATCAAATCAATAATATTATGATCAATTTAAATCTCAAATGATGATCAAAATCCATAGATTATAATAATATTTCAAAATCACAAAACCCATAATTAAATCATTAGATTTTATATAAATCAAATACAAAACCCCTTGAGTGTTTTCATAAATTATAAGTAACATCATTGAGTAGGAGCATGGGTATTGAAGAATTCACCAATTGAGGACCTTACATACTTGGAAAGGGACTAATTTCAATGTTCCTTGAATTCCCACAAAGGAATTGATGGAAACTTGGAGAAGAAGACCTTGAATCTCCCCAAAACCTCTCTAAAAGCTCGTGAATGGGAATTGGTATGCATTAGTGACTTAATCCATCTTATCCCACTCAAAAAAACACAAAACAACGTTGTTTAGGGTCTCAAAGCATGGGAAAGTCGAAATTTCCCTTAATGAAATTTCCCCTGAAAACTGCTCTGAACGGACCAATGACAGATCTAATGGGTCATTTCATGGTACCACGACTCGTGATATCACGTCGTTGGGTCCACTGCCTCACGACAAACCTCAGGTTCTTCCCACGACTCATCAGGACGAGTCGTTGCTTCAATCAACGGGTCGTTGGATCGACCATCGTCACCTCCTTGACCAATATGAACTTCCCTTACCAAGAGCCTCACCACAACTCGTGGTGGCTTCCAATGAGTCATGGTCTCAATCTGTTGTATGCACTGGAATTCTCAACCCACAAGTAACGACTAGAAACAACGGGCCATCACATCTCACCACAAATCGTGGGATGCCCCGTGGGTTCCCTAACAGCCTAAGTTTAGCCCTTCCTACGACCAATAATAACGACTCGTTGTTCTTGAAAATGAGTTGTTACACCGTCTGTTGTCACCACTGCTTCCCTGAACCCCCATGCCACGACTGCTTCTGACAACTCATGGTATCCAACCATGAGTCATTGAGTCGCCCGTCCTGTGATATTTTTCCAGTTTTATACACGTTTCAAATTCCACTCCCGGGTCTATTCTTAGGCCTTCCTAGGGTATTACAATATCTCCCCCATGGAAACATTCGTCCTCGAATGAAGGAAATAAGCAGCAAATAGAAACATACAATTTATCATAGCCATATACTGATCATTTTAACCGAAACTTTCACGGAATGACTACCTTCGAATAAAACCACATAGCTGAGCTGACCTCATACCTTACAAACACATTTATACACAAAAAAGAAACTTGTACACATGAACTGAATATGAAAACTAGATAGGGTTATAGGGCAAAAACCGGTACCTCAAGTGGGATCTGCGCTGGTAAAGAACAAATGTGGGTATCTAGACATCATATCTGCTTCAGCTTCCCACGTAGCTCCCTCAACATGTTGATTTCTCTATAAAACCTTAATTGAAGCTACTTCTTTGTTTCTCAACTTCCGAACCTGACGATCCAAGATTTCAATGAGAATTTCTTCATAACTGAGGCTGTCTTTTATCCCAATGCTGTCTACCGGGACTACCAAGGATGGATCACCCAAACAGTTTTTCAAAATCGACACATAAAAGATGGGATAAACTGAAGATAACTCCGATGGCAAGTCCAACTCTTACGCCACCTTACCAACACTTCTCACAACCCGGTAGGGACCAACATAGCGGGGACTAAGTTTCCCTTTCTTTCCTAACCGCATGACTCCCTTCATGGGAGATACCTTTAGAAATACCTGGTCGTCCACATCAAACTCCAAATCTCTTCTCCTCACATTAGCTATGATTTGTGATGACTCTGAGAAGTTTTTAACCGGTCCCTTATCAACTGGACCTTTACCATGGCCTCATGAACCGAATTGGGTCCTATCATGGCTGCCTCACCAACCTCAAACCATCTGACGGGCGATCTACACCTTCCTCTATAAAGACCTCGAATGGTGCCACTTGGGTACTGGAGTGATAACTGTTACTATAGGCAAATTTCGATCAAGGGCAAATGATCATCCCAACTATCGTTGAAATCCATAACACATGCCCTCAACATATCCTCAAGAGTCTGAATCGTTCATTTGACTTGGCCATCTATTTGCGGATGAAAGGTTGTGCTGAGCTTGACTTGAGTCCTGAGTCCCTTTTGAAAAGACCTCTAGAACTTGCAGGTAAACTGAGTACCTTAGTCCGAAATAATAGACAAGGGCACTCCATGAAGTCGAACCAACTCCCGGATGTACAACTTGGCATAATCATCTGCTGAATCTGTGATCTTGACCAGTAGGAAGTGTGCAGCCTTAGTTAACCTATCTACCACCACCCAAATGGAGTCATACTGTCGGAGAGTGCGAGGTAGGCCTATAACAATAGCCACATTTATCTCCTCCCACTTACAAGTGGGAATGAATATCCTGAAGTACACCTCCCGGCCTTTCATGCTCGACCTTCACTTGCTGACAGTTTGGACATTTGTCTACGAACTCTACAATATCCCTCTTCATACCATCCCGCCAATAGATTTCCCACAAGTCCCGATACATCTTCGTGGATCCCGAATGGATGGAATACCTGGTACCATGTGCCTCATGCAAAATTCGAACTCTCAAATTATCAACGTCTGGGATGCATAGCCGACCCTGGTATCGTAGAATACCATCTCCCCCTTGAGAGAAAACCTCCACCCTTTGACTCCGCACCGCTTCCTTCAGCTTCCTCAAGATCGGATCCTCATCCTTCTTAGATTTGACATCAACCACCAAGGACGATTCTGACCCATTCTGCACAACAATGCTGCCATCTGTCGAGTCGATCAATCTAACCCCCAACCTTGCAAGTCGGTGGAACTCTTTCACCAACTCCTTCTTTCCCTCATCCACATGGGACACACTCTCCATAGAGAGCCTACTAAGTTCATCCACAACCACATTGGTCTTTCTCGGGTGGTAAAGGACACTTATATCCTAGTACTTTAGTAATTCCAACGACCTCCTTTGTCGAAGATTGAGGTCTTTCTGCGTGAACAAATATTGCAAGCTCTTTTGATCCGTGAACATGTCCACGTGGACTCCATACAAGTAATGCTGCCATATCTTTAATGCAAACACTACCGCAGCCAACTCAAGATCATGAGTCGGGTAATTCCTTTCGTGAACCTTCCGCTGTCGTGAGGCATATGCTATCACTTTCCAACACTGGATCAACACACACCCCAGTCCAAATCTCGAGGAATCACAATATACAACAAAGCCATCAGTATCCAAAGGTAAAGTCAACACTGGTGCTGATGTGAGTCGGGTCTTCAACCATTGGAAGCTTTTCTCACAAGCATCCGACCATTGGAACTTCATCTTTTTCTGAGTCAACCTGGTCAAGGGGGCTGCAATTAATGAAAAGCCCTCAACAAATCTTTGGTAGTAGCCTGCTAAGCCCAAGAAACTCCAAATTTTTAAAGGATTTACCGGTCTGGGCCAGTTCTTCACCGCCTCAATCTTCTGGGAATCTACTCTTATGCCTTCGCTTGATACCACATGACCCAAAAATGCCACCAAGTCTAGCCAAAATTCACACTTGTCAAAATTTACATACAACTAATGATCCTTGAGGGTCTGCAGCACTATCCTCAAATGAGCGGTATGCTCCTCCTCGCTCCGAGAGTATACAAGAATATCATCGATGAACACGATCACAAACATGTCCAGATATTGCTTGAACACCCTGTTCATTAGGTCCATAAAAGCTGTAGGACCATTGATTAGTCCAAAAGACATAACTAAAAACTCATAGTGGGCATACCGGCTTCTGAAGGCTGTCTTTGGAATATCACACTCCCGATCTCTAAGCTGGTGATATCCAGACCTGAGATCTATCTTCGAGAAACATCTGGCACCCTGGAGCTGGTCAAATAAATCATTAATCCTGGGTAAGAGGTACCTATTCTTGACGATGACCTTATTAAGTTGTCGATAATTAATGCACATCCGAAGGGATCCATCCTTCTTTCGAACATAGAGAACCGGTGCACCCCATGGAGACTTTCTTGGTCTAATGAAACCCTTATCCAAGTCCTTCAACTGTTCTTTCAACTCTTTTAGCTCGGATGGAGCAATCTCTAAGGAGGAATGGAGATAGGCTGCATATCGGGTAATAGATCAATGCCAAAATTAATTTTCCTCTCTGGAGGTACAGTTGGCAAATCATGGGGAAACACCTCCGGATATTCACACACCACCGAAAATGACTAAATAGTCAGGGTCTCAGAATCCACATCCTTAACCCTAAATAGGTGGTACATGCAACCCTTAGAGATCATCTTCTTGGCCTTCAGATATGAAATAAACCGACCAGATGGCACAGCTGAGTTACCCTTCCGTTCCAAAACTGACTCACCCGGAAATCAGAATTCCACTACATGAGTCGTACAATTAACCGAGCATAACATGCAAACAACCAATCCATACCGAAGATGATGTCAAAGTCAGTCATGGCTAACTCCACTAAGTCTACGAAGGTAACCTTATACAACACAGTGATGGGGCAACATCTATATACTCGCTTAGCTACCACTGATTCACCTACCGGAGTGGATATGGAGAACGGTTCTGACAAAATTTCGGTATTAACTCCAAAACTACTTGCTATATAAGGGGTCACAAAAGATAAAGTAGCTCCTAGATCTAACAAGGCATATGCACCAACATGAAAGACTTTCAACATACCCGTGACCACATCTGGCGATGCCTCTTGCTCCTGGCGGGGTACTAGGGCATGAAATCGGTTTTGGTGCTGACTGCCTACTGAACAAGTGGAGGCACCCTGCTAAGGGGGTCGTGCTGCTGGAGCGGTAGAACTGGCTGCAGAGTAATCTCTGATCCTGTTTCCGGGTTTGCCACACCCGAAACAGGCATCCGCACCGACCAGGCACCTTCCGGGGTGGTTCTTGTCACACTTTGCACAAATTGGGAAGGTGCACTACACGTGCATGCTACCACGATCCCTCAAACATGTATCCCTTCTCCTATGATCACCTCTGAACCTGGACGGTGTGCTAGCTGATGATGGAGCTGGGGCAATAGACCTGCGCTGGGACCACTGATGTGGTCCACACCCTGATCTGTCCTTAGAAACCCCATAGTTGTCGGTCCTATCCCTCTTGACCTCTCTATGCCTCCTATAGACCGACTCCATTTGCTGGGCATGCAATAAAATACGGGTAAAGTCGATGTCCTGGTGTAGCATGGCAATCCAGCAATCCTAGTCCAAGTAATCTTCTACTCCATGCACAAAGCGGCTCACCCGAGCCCGCTAATTCGCCGCCAACTCCGGAGCACATTTAGATAGCCGAGTGAAATCCAAGGCATACTCCTGGACTGACATGTTTCCCTGCTTCAAATTAACAAACTCGGCCGCTTTAAGCTCCCTCATCTCCCGAGAGGAAGAACCTATAACACCCCGGAAAATTTTTTGTGATTATTTGATATTTTTATGCTAGGTTAATGAAATTACGGGTTGTATATTGGTCGTAGATGGCAAGAGAAATATGTACGATCAAAAAATCAAAGAGTATGTGAAGTTCATAAGTAAGGGTCAACTTTAAACGATCATATCTCCCAATATATAATGCACTAGAAGCCCCCAACCAATCAAATTAAAGGTATTTGAGTCTAGTTTTCAGAACATCAAACCGCTTGTCAATCGAAGTTCAGAGTAAAAAGTTATGGGCATTTTACCGAAGCATCACGAGCAGTGACGCGGGCATGACGCCCTAGCGCCTCCACCCGCCTATTTACTTAAAATCTTATTTTTCACTTGTAGAAAACATTTTCAGCTAAATCTAAATCGACCAGATTGCTAAGGATTCCATTTTTCTCTGAATTCCAACAGCTAGGACAATGAAAATCAAGGAGGAACATCAAGAAAAGTTCAAGAAAATCACAAGTTGAGATTACCTTGCCAAGTATGTTAGGGGTTGTTTTGGAGCCCGTTTTGGCAAGGTTTTGAAGAAGTTTTTCGGCATTTAAAAATCTATTTTGACTGACTATATATCCATCTTTTAGTAGGTTTTGAAATCAGGAGAACGGTAAGTATTTCGCTCCTTTTAAACCTCTCAAATTGCAAATTGAAAATCTGGAAATTGGAAGCTAAGTGAGCTGCCGATGGACTGTTTGTTAGCTACGTTTTGCTCGTTTTCCTTAGGCTTTTTGGATGTTTATTTTTCTGGAATTATACTTCATATTGAGGGGTATAATTACAGAAAAACTAAGGTAAAATTTCCCTCTTGTTTCTCCCTCAAAAGTTAGTGAAAA
>JACEIK010002965.1:104334-117011 GCA_018107945.1 Datura stramonium
CGCTAAACGAGTTTACCGAAACTGCATAGTATTGGTATGTGATAGATCAACCTTAGCTGATGTAACTGAGGTTCAAATGGTTGATTTTGATGTCATTTTGGGTATGGATTGGTTGGCGGCATGTTATGCTAATGTTGATTGCAGAGCTAAGGTTGTTAGATTCAATTTTCTCGGCGAGCCAGTCCGAGAATGGCAAGGTGATGCCGCTATGCCTAAAGGTAAGTTTATTTCACACCTTAAGGCTCAGAAGTTGATATCTAAAGGTTTTATTTCTCACTTGGATCGGGTAAGAAACTTGGAATGTGAGGCTACGACTCTCTAGTCAATTCCTATTGTAAATTAGTTCCCTCAGGTATTTCCATAGGATTTGCCTGGAATTCCTCCTGAAAGGGAGATAGATTTTTCTATTGATCTACTTCTAGGTACTCAGCCTATATTGGTCCCTCCTTACAGAATGGCTCCAGCAGAGCTAGGGATTTAAAGGAGCAGTTGAGAGAAATGCTCGAGAAGGGATTCATTCGACCTAGTGTATCGCCTTGGGGTGCACCAGTGCTCTTTGTGCGAAAGAAAGATGGGTCGTTAAGAATGTTTATCGACTATAGGAAGCAAAATAAGGTTATGATTAAGAATAAGTACCCACTTCCCAGGATTGATGACCTGTTCGATCAGTTACAGGGTGCCAGATACCTTAAGGCTCAGAAGTTGATATCCAAAGGTTGTATTTCTCACTTGGATCGGGTAAAAAACTTTGAATGTGAGGCTACGACTCTCCAGTCAATTCCTATTGTAATTTAGTTCCCTGAGGTCTTTCCATAGGATTTGCCTGGAATTACTCTTGAAAGGGAGATAGATTTTGTTATTGATCTACTTCCAGGTACTCAGCCTATATCGGTCCCTCCTTACAGAATGGCTCTAGCAGAGCGGATTTAAAGGAGCAGTTGATAGAAATGCTCGAGAAGGGATTCATTCGACCTAGTGTATCGCCTTGGGGTGCACCAGTGCTCTTTGTGCGAAAGAAAGACGGGTCGTTAAGAATGTTTATCGACTATAGGTAGCTAAATAAGGTTACGATTAAGAATAAGTACCCACTTCCCAGGATTGAGGACCTGTTCGATCAGTTACAGGGTGCCAGATGCTTCTCAAATATTGATTTGAGATCCGGGTACCATCAGTTACGGGTTAGGGAAGTTGATATGCCCATGATTGCCTTCAAGACTAGATATGGCCATTATCAGTTCTTAGTGATGTCATTTGGGCTTACAAATGCCCCAGCAGCTTTTATGGACCTGAAGAATCGGGTGTTTTGGCCTTTTCTTGATGTATTTGTGATCGTCTTCATTGATGATATTCTGATTTACTCGCGATTTGAGTCCGAGCATGTAGGTCATTTAAGAGTTGTATTACAGACTCTACAGGAGCACAAGTTATATTCTAAATTTTCTAAATGTGAGTTTTGGCTAACATCTGTGGCTTTCCTTGATCATGTAATTACAGCTGAAGGTATACGAGTAGATAGTCTAAAGATAGAGGCAGTAAATACTTGGCCCAGACCCTTGAATCTTACAGAGGTTCGCAGCTTTCTGTGGATAGCAGGTTATTATCGCCGATTTGTGCAAGGCTTTTCTACTATCGCTGCACCATTGACAAATTTGACTCATAAAGCAACTAAGTTTCAGTGGACAGAGGCATGTGAGTGAAGTTTTTAGGAATTGAAGGATAGGCTGACTTCAGCACCTATCCTGACTCTTCCAAAGGGTGTCGAGGGTTATGTGGTCTATTGTTATGCTTCGAGAGTTGGGCTAGGTATTGTTCTGGTGCAACACGACAAGGTCATTGCTTATGCCTCTAGACAGTTGAGGAAGCATGAGCAAAATTATCCTACCTATGATCTTGAGTTGGCCGAAGTGGTATTTGCATTGAAGATTTGGTGCCACTACTTATACGGTGTACATGTTCATATCTTCACAGATCATAAGAGCCTCATGTATTTGTTTCAGCAGAAGGAATTGCATTTACGCCAGAGAAGGTGGTTAGAATTGCTTAAAAATTAGGATGTTAGCATTTTGTATCATCTGGGCAAGGCAAATGTTGTAGCTGATGCACTAAGTCACAAATCTTTGGGTAGCTTGAGTCATATTCAGGTTGACGGGATTGAAATGATGAAGGCTCTATGACAGTTGGCTGACTTACAGATTCAGTTACTGGATGCCAAAGATGGGGGTGTTATTGTAAAAAACACAGCAGAATCGTCCTTTGTAGCAGAAGTTAAGCAACAACAATATGATGATGCAGAGTTAGTCTTACTGAGAGACAGTATACCACAATAGAAGCAGAGCCTATTTGATTGTGGACCCGATGGAGTTCTTAGATACCAGGGCCATCTATATGTACCTAATGTGGGTGAACTACAGGAAAAAATTATGAATGAAGCTCATTATTCTCGGTATTTAGTACACCCAGGTACCACAAAGATGTATCGTGACCTGAGGCAGCTATATTGGTGGAATGGCATGAAGAAGGACATCACCAGTCTTGTGAATCAGTGTCCCAATTGCCAACATATGAAGGTTGAGCACCCGAGGCTTGGAGGTTTGGTGCAGGATATAGAAATTCCAGCCTAGAAGTGGGAGGTGATTAATATGGATTTTATTAAAGGATTGCCTAGAACGAGTAAGAAGAATGATTCTATCTGGGTAGTAGTTGATAGATTAACTAAATCAGCTCACTTCTTGCCAGTTAAGACCACATATGCTACAGAGGATTATGCTAGGCTTTATATACAAGAGATAGTTCACCTACATGGCGTCCCCTTGTCCATTATTTCTGACGAAGGTGTTCAGTTCACAACAAACTTTGGGAAGTCTTTCCAGAAAGGCCTGGGCACTCAGGTAAGCCTCAGTACCACATTTCATCCTCAGACAGATGGACAGGCTAAACGCACCATTCAAACGCTTGAAGATATGTTGTGTGCATGTGTTTTAGATTTTGGTGGGAACTGGGATGATCATGTTTCCTTGATTGAGTTCACCTATAATAACAGCTACCAGGCAAGTATTTAGATGGCTCCATAAAAAGCTTTATATGGGTGTGCAGGTCACCAGTGGGCTGGTTTTAACTCAGTGAGGCAGAGTTATTGGGGCCAAACATAGTGCAAAAAGCTATTGACAAGGTGAAAATTATTAGAGATCGACTTCAAACAGCCTAGAGAAGGCAGAAGTCTTATGCAGATGTACACCGTCGAGCGTTGGAGTTTGTTGTTAATGATTGGGTCTTCCTGAAAGTGTCACCTATGAAAGGCGTTATGCGATTTGGCCTAAATGGAAAGCTGAGACCTTGATATGTTGGGACCTATAGAGTTGTCCGCAGGATAGGAAAAGTGGCCTATGAGTTGGAGTTGCCACCAGAGTTAGCGGCAGTCCACCCAGTATTTCATGTATCAATGTTGCAGAAGTGTATAGGAGACCCAACCCGTGTTATGCTTATCGATGATGTCGGAATTTCTGAGGAGATGGCCTACACCGAGGTTCCAGTTGCTATGATTGACCGGCAAGTCAGGAAACTTCGAACCAAAGAAGTCGCCTCAGTTAAAGTATTATGGAGAAGTAATAACATCGAAGAAGTGACTTGGGAGGCTGAGGAAATGAAGAATAAATATCCTCACCTATTTACGATGTCGACGTGATGTTAAGGTATGTGTTTGATACTTAAGTTACTAAGTATCTATTTTGATGCATATTTAGTGAAATTAATTTCCATTCGGGGATGAATGTTCCTAAGGGGGGGAGAATATAACACCCCAGAAAATTTTTGTGATTATATGATGTTTCTATGCTAGGTTAAGAAAAGTACTGGTTGTATATTGGACGTAGATGACAAGGGAAATGTGTACGATAAAAAAAAACCAAAGAGTATGTGATGTTCATAAGTAAGGGTCAAGTTTAAACGATCATATCTCCCAATATATAATGAATTAAAATCCCCAAGACCAATCAAATTAAAGGGATTTGAGTCTAGTTTTCATAACATCAAGCCTATTGTCAATCAGAGTTCGGAGTAAGAAGTTATGGGTATTTTACCGAAGCATCGCGAGCGGTGACGCAGGCATGACGCCCAAGCGCCTCCACCGCCCTATTTACTTAAAATCTACTTTTTCACTTGTATAAAACATTTTCAGCTAATCTAAATTGACCAGCTTACTGAAGATTCCATTTCTCTCTCAATTCCAGCAGCTACGACAAAGAAAATCAAGGAGGAACATCAAGCAAAGTTCAAGAAAATCACAAGATAAGTTGAGATTACCTTGCCAAGTATGTTAGGGGCTGTAATGGAGCTCGTTTTGGAAAGGTTTTGAAGAGGTATTTCTGCATTTCAAAGTCTATTTGGACTGCTTATATATCCATATTTTGGCAGGTGTTTAAATGAGGAGAAAAGGTAGGGATTTTGCCCCTTTTAAACCTCTCAAATTGCATAGCGAAAATCTTGAAATTGGCAGCTAAGTGAGCTGCCGATGGACTGTTTGTTAACTGAGTTTTGCTCATTTTCCTTAGGCATTATGTCTGTTTGTTTTTGTGGAATTATAATTCATATTGAGGGGTAGAATTACATAAAAACTAAGGTAAAATTTTCCTCTTTTTTCTCCCTCAAAAGTAAATGAAAACTAGTTGAGAAAATGGCTAAATGTTGTTGATGTTGCCGTGTGTTGTTGTTGCTATTGTGACTGACTTTTGTTAGTTATTTTGGCTATATATATTTTCTATAGATTAAGCTTTTCATTGTCCTATAAAACCACTGGATTAAGGAGGTTGAAGGCTGATCATTGAGATAGAAAATCAGCTAGAGAAAAGTTCATCGGAGAAAGGTATGTATGGCGCCCCGTCTATCATTCTTTAAAGCACGATTCGTGTGTTGTGAATGGAATGATACAGAAAACTATATAATAGTATTGAGGAAGTATGTTAAGATTCATTTAAGCTTTAAAGTTCCATGTTTTATTGAGGATAAATGTTAAGATTACGCCTAGCCGAAGTGAGACATCTAAAGTGTGATATTGTGTTGATTATTGTCATAGTTGTACATTGAGTTGGCGACCCCTCAGCCTGGGAATTTTTAGCTGGTCCTTAATGTATGTCATGTGTATATATATGTTATGTTAAATGTGCTTAAAGGTCTAGTTGCTAACTGAAATTGGTGAAAGAGCCAAGATGAGGACGTGTAAAAAAATTTAAGCCACATAAAGACTTCGCAAGCTATTGAGGGTGAACGAGCTTATTAAATTAGGATTACCTGGTTATGGTTGTCCTTTATCTTATGTGTATGTTATGAAACCAAGGGGAGATTTCATAATCCCTTTCCCTTAAGCCGAACGACAAGCAAGCGAGTTTTTGAGCTCTAATGTCCCTTTAACACGATCTATAAATTTTGTTGAAACTCTTACGTCATCCGTAGTTCCTTATGATTTATACAAGTTTTTAATACATGAATTTAAGTTCTATTTTCTAGCTTTATATGTTATATGTAATCAGTTCTAGTTATGCATTACGAAGGAGGCCTATGTAGGCCACATGTTTAGTATTCGTCATTTCTATGCTGTACGTATTGAGCTGGTCCAGTATAAGCCATATCGGCTCCATTTATGATTTTGTCTAAGATTTATTGATTTTACCCTGGTGTGGTACACCATATTGACCTCTTGTTATTTTACCCTGGTGTGTTACACCAGTTGGACGAATTTTACCCCGGTATGGTACACCGGATGGAGGCATTTTTATTTTTACCCCGGTGTGGTACACTGGCTGGACGAATTTTATATAGATTTTATTGTCGGCTATCTGCTGGCATTTCAGTAATAGTATTTGTTGTGCATTAGATGGTTGCATTTACACTTCAATAATGAGTTATTTTCAGGTTTCTGTTTTCAGGATTCCGGGTTGTTACTATTCCTTATTTTTGGACTAGTTATCATTTTTATCTTACATGTTTAAAGTTTTCATCCTTACATACCAGTACATTTTATTCGTACTGACGTCCCTTTATCTTGGGACTCTTCCTACAATTGTGCTGCAGGTACAGGCTGAGGCTTAGATCATCGGAGTAGTAGGAGACAGATTTCAGCAAAATAGTGGTATGCTCCTCTATTCTAGGAGCCATGTCCTAGTTTGGACTATTTTTAGTTTTTTGTACAGCATGGGTAGGCCGGGACCCTGTCCCGTGCATTTTAGGTTGTTTACTCTATAGAGGCTGATGTGCAGTAGTTTGTATAGTAGTGTGGGTTGTGTAGTCGTATTGGGAGTTAGATTGGTTGACTCTATCGAGGGCGGTGTTATTATGCAAAACAGAATAGAATCGTCCTTGCTGGTGGATGTGAAAGCTCAACAAGAGGAGGATCCAAGTTGGTAAAGCTGAAAGAAGCCTTTAGGAGTCAAAAGGTGGAGGTATTCTCCCAAGGGGGAGATGGGGTACTGCGGATAGAGCTAAGGATTGTAAGGTCCCTAATAAAAAGAAGGATAAGNCCATTATAAGGAAGTTTTTTATTTGGATTTTCTCAAAACCCAAGGTCCTAATAAAAAATCAGCCATACCAAGCTTGAAGAAGGATCAAGTTATCTCTAGATTGCATGAGGAACATTGGTCCAGGCATTCCATCCATCCGGGTTCCACCAAGATGTATCATGACTTGCGGGAAATATATTGGTGGAACGACATGAAGAAGGATATTGCAGAATTTGTAACCAAGTGCCCGAACTATCAGCAAGTGAAAGTCGATCACCAAAGGCGGGGAGGCGTACTTCAGGATGTTAGCATTCCCACTTGGAAGTTGGAAGAGATTAATATGGATTTCATTATAGGCCTACCTCGTACTCGCCGACACTATGATTCTATTTGGGTGGTGGTCGACAGGTTGACCAAGGCTGCACACTTCCTACCAGTCAAAACCACAGCTTCAGCGGATGATTATTCCAAATTGTATATTCGGGAGTTGGTTCGGCTTTATGGAGTGTCCTTGTCTATTATTTCAAACCGAGGTACTTAGTTTACCTCTCAATTTTGGCGGTCTTTCCAAAAGGGGCTTGGGACTCAAGTTAAGCTCAGCACAACATTCACCCGCAAACGGATGGTTAGGCAAAGCGAAAAATCTATAGACTCTCGAGGACATGTTGAGAGCTTGTGTGATGGACTTTAAAGGTAGTTGGGATGATCATTTTCCCTTGATCGAGTTTGCTTATAATAACAACTATCACTCCAGTATCCAAATGGCACCATTTGAGGCTCTCTATGGGTGGAGGTGTAGATCTCCCATTGGATGGTTTGAGGTTGGTGATGCGGCTATGAGAAGGCCATATTTGGTTCACGAGGATATGGTGAAGTTTTAGTTAATAAGGGATAGGTTGAAAACTGCTCAGAGTCGTCAAAACTCATATGCTAATGTGAGGAGGAGAGAGTTGGAGTTCGAGGTGGATGATTTTGTATTTCTGAAGGTTTCTCCCATGAAAGGAGTCATGTGGTTTGGAAAGAAAGGAAAACTCAGTCCCTACAGGGTTATGAGAAGAATTGGCAAGGTAGCATATGAGTTGGACTTGCCATCAGAGTTATCTTTTGTGTACCTCATGTTTCATGTGTCGCTCTTGAAAAAGTTTTTGGGTGATCCATCTTTAGGAGTCCCGATGGAAAGCGTTGGTGTGGGAGATAGCCTTAGTTTTGAGGACATGTTGAGAGCTTGTGTAATGGACTTCAAAGGCAGCTGGGATGATCATTTTCCCTTGATCGAGTTTGCTTATAATAACAACTATCACTCCAGTATCCAGGTGGCACCATTTGAGGCTCTCTATGGGTGGAGGTGTAGATCCCCCATCGGATGGTTTGAGGTTGGTGAGGCAGCTATGATAGAGTCAGATTCGGTCCAGAGGCTATAGTGAAGGTTCAGTTGATAAGGGACAGGCTGAAGACCGCTTAGAGTCATCAAAAGTCATATGCGAATGTGAGAAGAAGGAATTTGGAATTTGAGGTAGATGATTGGGTATTTCTAAAGGTATCTCCCATGAAAGGAGTCATGTGGTTTTGAAAGAAAGGAAAACTCAGTCCCTGCTATATTGGTCCCTATCGGGGTATGATAAGAGTTAGTAAGGTAGCGTATGAGTTGGACTTTCCCTACGAGTTATCTTTAGTACATCTCGTGTTTCATGTATCGCTCTTGAAAAAGTGCTTGGGTGATCCATCTTTAGTAGTCCCGGTGGAAAGAGTTGGTGTGGGAGATAGCCTCAGTTATGAGGAAATTGCAGTTGTAATTTTGGATTGCTAGGTTCTGAGGCTGCGGAACAAAGAGGTAGCTTCAATGAAGGTGGTATGGAGAAACCAGAATGTTGAGGGAGCTATGTGGGAAGCCGAAGCGGCTATGATGGCTAAATACCCTCACCTGTTCCCCACCGGCTTAGTTTTAGTTTGAGGTATCCGTTTGTTCCCTAATTATCTAATCAGTTTCCATGTTCAATTCATGNTCCCTAATTATCTAATCAGTTTCCATGTTCAATTCATGTGCACAAGTTTGAATTATGTTATGATAGATATATGTGATGTCTGAATTCAGTTCAGCTGTGTCGTTCTTTTTGAAGGTAGTCATTCCTTCAGTTTTCAGTTTAAATAATTAGTATTTGCATATGAAAAAATTGCATGTTTCTGTTTTCTTCTTGTTTCTATCATTCGAGGATGAATGTTCCCAAGGGGGAGATATTGTTATACCCCGAGAATTCGAAGATCGAAACCGGGAGTTGAAACGGGAAAAAATTGGAAAATGGTGCTTCAGTTGCAGGACGAGTCATTGAATGACTCATGAGGAGAACCCACGAGTCGTCAGGTGGCTCATGGGAAAGCCTGGATGAAATGAAGGTTCAAGGTCCCCACGGGTGTGGGAACGACTCGTGGTTAGCCACCACGACTCATCAGGTTAACCGTGGGGTGAGGTTGAGAAATAAATGGAAGGATCGACCAGTGTACCTAACAGGGGTACCCCACGAGTCATGGTCAGTCCCAACTCGTGAGGTGAGTTATGAGAAAGCAGGTTGAACTTTATTTGAGAATGAGACAGTGTACATGATGAAAGGTAACCACGGGTCATGGTCTCGAGGAGCGAATCGTTAAGTCCCCTATTACGAGCCCTAAGTGATCTGTGATCCAGTGTACCTGACAAAAGACTGGATGAGTCGTGGCCCTTAGTGATGAGCCGTCAGGTCCCTCGTTGGGACCCCCTGGCAGTTGGATTCAACGATTTCAGTAAGGGCTTTTTCATAATTCCTAAATCCTAGGGACCTATACTACGTCGTTTAAGGATCGTTTTAGTGGGGGGTTTTGCAGGGGAAAACCTATTCTAAGTCATTCTTCGCATGCATGCAAGTTTGAAGGTTTGAAGAGGAGATTCAAGGAAAGATCTCATGGTTTCTATTGGAATCTCAGCTTGGGCAATTAGAAGGTGTTAGAATTCCCCATTCCCAGGTATGTAGGGTCATGAGTGGTAGTTTTCTTCCACGCCCATGCCCAATCTCGATCTAGTGTAAGAATTTCTCATGATCAAGTATGGGATTTTCATCGAATTACATGATTCTTCAATCTCTATACGTAGGTATGATTAGATTATGGTTATACTGGTGAATTGTGAAGCTTAGTAGATTTTAATCGTTTTCAATCCAAATTGTGATTTCTAAATTATGAAATTGAATGTCCAGGGATGAGAAATTCATAAATGAAGAGAATGATGTTGAATGTATGATGATGATGAGATTTGATGATGAAAAACATATTTCTAAAGCTACCCATGACTATGATGTTGTTTTCAAAATGAATTGAGTAGATCTAAGTTGATAAAGCTTTGGGCAATGCCCACATGTTGATTTAAAATGATGATTTTTCCCGAAATAAGCTTACCACATGGTTTGGAGCGAAGTATCCCAAATTTCATAAATTCTAGCTTGTGGTATGTTTCGAAATAAAGCTTCTTGTGCATGAATCCATAATTAAGATGTATTTCATTATTGAGCTTTGTCAAAGGAAAATGTTGAGCTTCATTTTCATATGATGTCGAGTCTACGCATGATTTCATTAATGAGATTTTTCAATAGAATATGTTGAGCTTTGTTTCATACGATGTTGAGTTATGCATGATTTCATATTGAGCTTCATCATTAGAAGATGTTGAGCTTCGTCAATAGACAATGTTTAGCTTCGTTATATACGATGTAGAGCATTGCATGTTTTGGAAGAAGAGTCTAGCACTGAGTATGTTAAGGGTCGATCACCCTATGCCCCAGAACTACGCGCCAACGTAGGTTCAGGCTATTATATTATTGGGACCTCCCTTGTGTGTTATCCCCGGCCCGATTGGCCCTTTGAGCTTTATATAGATATCATTGTAGCGTCCAACCCTAGCAAGGTTTTGGACAGCTCTTCCCACTTGAGTGTGATAGTCGGGAACACGTAAGCTATATCATGGTATGTTAGTTAAATGACGAGTCTCCCACTGTTTATATCATTCAGAATTGCATATTCATTACTCATGATGATTACTTTATGCATACATGTTCTAAAGGAAAGGTTTGACTCATTGTTCAACTTTTAAATACAAATGTTATATTACAGCTTTGAGTCATTCGAGTTAGTCATGATGTTATCAAGATATGCATGGTCATGTTATGATATGATTATGATTTCAGAAGGAATGCATATAGCCTCTCCTCTTATATTTGAAAGCTTGTGATATGTACGAAATATTTTAAATGATTTACTTTACTTAAGCGGTTTTACTTACCTTGCACACTCGGTACATTCCACGTACTGACCACATACTTTCTATGTTGTATTGTTTCATGATACAGGACCCAACTCCCAGGCTCAGCCCCGTGCGTAGTCAGTTGTCAAAGTTAGCTTCTACGTGGTTGGTGAGTCCTCATCCTTCGAGGGCTATACATTTAGTTCCTTATGTATTTCTTTCATTATGCATTGTTGAGTTAGTTGGGGTCTTGTCCCATCAACTCGTCTAGACTAGGGCTTTTCAGACTTACGCATGTGGAGCTTCGGATGTTATTCTGATGTAATGTTGTTTTAGATTTACACTAAGATTATACTCATGTTTCCTTTAGTTTATTGAATGAGATAGTTGTATGCTTATGCCATGGGTCGAATTGGGGTCTCTCGGGTTCCCTTGTCCCTGTTTATGATCTGGGCTTTCAATCGGGTCATGACAAGACCTCTGATGGGGTCAAGCGCGACTTCCACTACTTGAACCTTGCCGAGGACCCTCCAAGTGTTCGATTTTGGGCCTTTTGTTCCTACCTTCTCCTCTCTTTAACTCTCGATCCATACGCAACCACCAAACTTAGATGGGTTCCTCTTCGCGAGTTCTTGAACCCTAGTAGCTGCCACCTCTCCGGTAGGGTTCACTGATGCGATAGTCTGTTGGTTTGGCTGGGTGATCATGGCCTGTATCAACACTCTAAGGGCGGCCCTGAGTTCTGTATCCGTAACTTGAATGGGATCCATTGGAGTTGGTGGGGATGGCTGACTCCCATTCTTTTTCTGAGAAGACATGTTTCTACATACGCGTATAGCACAAGTTAGAGGAATGCGGAGAGATATTGCACTGCACGACATAGATTATGAAAAAAGGAAACATTTCCGAAACGTCTCGTAGCCTCTTCATCGTAGGTGTGGCGTGCTTCACACCCATGAAAAATACTTTACTTAACGTGTCTTTCAGACACCCTAGGATACTTCAAAACCTATTTCTCTGGTACAAAGTTTGTCACGACCCGAACATAGACCCGAATCGAGACACGAGACAAAGAGCCCCGGTGACCCCAAGTTAACCCATGGCATGAACATACTTATAACTCAATCAATAAAAGAGGAAGACTTATCATAATAAATATAGAGGAAGTCTAAACATAACATAACATCATAACTTGAATTTACATCATACATGACAAGCTGATTACTATACAAAGTCTGAAAGCCTCTAACATATCTGATGGGTTGATGGGACAACACACCAAACTAACCTGACAAGTCTGAAACTGAAGAGAGACATAACAACCTTGGATACTGAATGTCCTCGAAGGATGAGGACTCACCGATGCTAGCTGGATAGGTTTGAGTGGGAAAGCAGGGGCTAAGGATATTTCTGAGAAGGATCCTTTAGATTTGTATCATGAGACAATAAAACATAAAGTATGTGGTAAGTATGTGGAATGTATTGAGTATGCAAGTTAAGTAAAATAGATAGTTAAAATATATAAAAGCTCATAAGAGTAGGACAACATGATCATAATGTAAATATCATAATGCAAACATAAGGCTCAAGGTTTTCAAAACATTCGTAAATCATTCATATTCATAATCATAAGAGAAAAGCGTTATTAAACATTATTTGAGCCAAAGTATATAATCATAACCATACATAAATCATAAGGAACAGTGGGAGATTCTTATAACCAACATACCCCATATGAGCACACATGGAGCCCAACCTGTAAACCCCTCGACGGGAGGATGTTCATACCTTGCCAAGACAAGAACCATAAAGGAGGTGTGATATCACAACAGAGGGCCCATTGTCACACCCTGCCCTGGGGGGTATGACTGGCACCTGGTGCCCTAGTAGGACCTGGACTGCTAACTGGTGAGCCTAAGCACACC
>JACEIK010002965.1:122107-153232 GCA_018107945.1 Datura stramonium
GTTCACCACCGGAACAAACTGGAGTGTCGGAGACTCTACCCGAACATCCTGAACCCTGACTAGGTGGTAAATACATCCCTTAGCTATCAATTTCCTCGCCCGAAGTTAGGAAATAAACCTACCTTTCGGCGTAGCTGTGCTGCCTTTCCACTCTCGCACTACCTCTCCTGGAAAGTGGAATCGGACCGTCTTGGTCCAACATTCTACATTGGCATAGCACAACACTAGCCAATCCACACCCATAATGGCATCAAAATCAATCATTTCTAACTCTACCAGATCTACTGTGGTCTGGCGATCAACAACCTCTACTGTACACCCTCGATAAATTCTGCTAGCTATAATAGAGTCACCGACGGGTGTAGATACTAAAAAGGGCTGCTGTAATAGCTCTGGTGCGACATTAAACTTTCGAGCCACAAATGGGGTAATATATGACAGAGTGGACCCTGGATCAATCAGTACATAAGCAGGGCATGGACAGATAGTCATCATACCTGTTACCACATCTAGAGACGCCTCTGAGTCCTGTCTCCCTGGTAGTGCATAAGTACGGCTTGAGCCCGTACATGAGCTAGAGGCTCCTGATCTACCTCGGCCTCTACCTGCTGAACCTGAGGGCCTCTACCTCCGTGAGTTGGCCAAAATCATAAATCCATAAATCATGAAGTTCATGCATACTTGTAAAACATTTATACTTGATATCTCATAAATCCATGGTAAGTATTTGAGAGGAATCATATCATAAGTCATAAATCATAATGGGTTAATGAACTTCAAAATCAAAATGGAATCATAACTTGACTCATCATGAAACACACATAATTGGGCGTAGTTTTGTAGAAATTTAATTTCATAAGTTTATAATTGAAATGTTATAAAATCAGCCCATGATTCATAAAGCATGAATTTATAAATGAGAGGGATTAACCCATAGATAGATCGTAAGGATTTTATGAGAATTGGGGTAAACCCTATAGAGTCAACATGTATATTTTCATGAATTAGAGAGGGATTGGGCATGAGTATGAACAATTTTACCCAGTCATAACCATACATATCGGAGAAGGACTGATTCTACAACTCCCTTGATTGCCCAATAAAGAATTGATAAAGAACTTAGAGAACTAGACTTGATCACCTCTCCAAAGCCTCTAAACATGCATGAATGATTTAGGAATAGCTTATAATGAACTTAACCTTCTTAAAACTCACTATTCAGAGTTTAAAATGATGTAGTTTAGGCCTTAGGATCATAGGAATTACTGAAAAATCCTTAATGAACTCGCAGGGAAAACAGACTGCCAGTCCCAATGATGGACTGGATGAGTCATTACCTATGACCATGACTCGTGGTCTTCTGTTGTCAAGTACACTGCCAATTTTCCTCAAAGGATCCCCACGAGGGACCTAACGATTCATCACTGGTGACCACGTCTCGTGGACACCTCTTGTTACCTTCGCTGCCCAAAATTTCCCCTATCTTCGACCAACCTTGGCTTGACCACGACTCATGGTCAAGCCCGTGATGACCCAAAAACATAATTTTGAAACTTAAGTCTCCCACCTGACCACGAGTCACTTAACAACTCTTGGTCATCTTGATGGGTCACATGACGACTCATTCTGTGACATGGTGTAGAAAATTCTATTTTCCTCCATTTCAATGGGTTTGATCTTAGGGTTTTTGGGGCATTACAGAGAAGGAGGACGCAGACTGGGTGACTAGTGGACACAGGTCACAAAAGCCTCGCTCAATTTCATTAATAAGGTTTGCTAGAAACTAGTCCATCATAGATTGGCACAAATGATGAATCATAAAACCTTGAGTGCAGATAGAGTAGGGTTGATTGCTTGCATAAAGTCAGGGCATGCCATTAATATCCCTTAGATCATAGCCAAGGAAATTCGGGATAGAACCTTTGCATTGAGCATCACCATCCCCTTCTTGAGCATAGTGTATGGAGTTCGATGTCAGGACTATTAAACAAATTGATGATTGAATGAGAGGTACACGGACAATAGATGAGATGAACTTAGTGGGCTAGGTTAGAGCACAGTCTGCAGTCCTTATAATGTGGATAGTAGGGAGCGTGCATGTGGATATCCCCACTATAGTTGAGAAGAGTGAGATGCCGGCTACGAAGGCTAAAAATACAATAATTACTCCCAACATATCATCCACTCCTCCACCGACCACTCCAAGCTAGGTTCCAGCTTGATATGTATTCGTACCTCAGGACTTCCTGCAGAAGATGGTGAACTGGCTGTCTATTACAAAAAAGAAGGTCAATGTCATGATAGAGCAAGTTAAGCCGTGGGTGAGGGCCGATATTGATGAGGCATCTAGAGCATTGTATACCAGGCTTGACAGTTTTGATCTTCGGTTCAATGAGCGATTAACAAAGATACTAGATATGTGGAGACTGAGGGATGAGTTGAGCACACTCAATAGTGAGGTCAACAAGTTGTTGTCGTGATAGCCCGCCATATTACTATCCCCAACTATCCCAATTTTTGAGCATGAGCTTAATGAAGAGCTAGACATAGGGAGGTTCTGGATCCATGAGCTGGCCACTAGAGATAAGGGTAAGAGGAGGTGTATTGGGGCAGATGATGTGGAGACCTCTAGGAAAAGGAGAAAGAGAGCAAGGAAGAAGCACATGCGGTCTATAGTAGCCAGTCAAATGAGTCATAACCAACATATGTCTGAGTTGCAAGAGAGAGTGAGAGGAGCGGGGAGCTCGGCTACTGTGCCTAGTGAGCCTGTGAGTGGCTAGGACCCTTTGGATGAGCCACATTCAACCTAGAAATCTGTTGAGGTCAATGAGGTGATTGAAACTGTTGAGTGGGTAGGGATCACCCCCACCATCACTACCACACTACTGAGTGCGTTGGACACCACTGGCACCACGATTGCTGAGGAGAAGAGTGTGCCATCACACTCGCCTGCTGAGGATGATTGGAGCTCCTAGAGTGCCAAACGTATGTCCCTTCCCTAGTTTTTTATTCTATTGGTTTAGGGAAAAACATGATTTTGTGTGTGTGTGTTGGGGGTATGTGTGTGTGTGTGTATATTTTTTGTTCGCTTGAGGGTTTTTATTGTCGTGTTTCTTTTTCCTTGGGAATGCTATCTAGTAGAACCGACATATTTGAAATGTTTTTTTTAATTAATTAGAAGTAATCTAGGAGTACTTAACAGACAATAAAATGAACATGTTTTTTGATTTTTATAGTTTTTGAAAAATGACCTCCTTTTTAAAAAAATTGTGATTATCTGTGTGTACTAACTGCAAAGCATGACCAATGTTGATCTTTTTATGGCATTTGATATATGAGCATGACTAACTGTAGTATAGATGTGCATGAACCAAATAGGTAGTGTGATATAACCCTGTACTAAGTGTGAGTAAGGTTCTTATTTAGTTCAACATTGTGTAGGTGATCTAGAACTTGCCTGGTTAGTCTTTGCGTAGGTCAGAGGATAGTTAGTTAGAAAAGGATCATATGCCATTTTTGAGTTAGCCCATTTTTAGTCTAAATTTCCCGACAAATTTAATAAAACTATACCTTGATCCCATGTTTGATCCTAAATTGACCTTCTCTTTGATTAGCCCCTTCATCTTCTCACTTGTTTATAATGAACCTATTTTGTCCCTTGTCCCTTCTTAGATATTGTAAACCTCAACTCAGGCAAAATTCCTAAGTTGAGGGTGGCTATTATAGGAGTGTGTCACGCCCCATTTTGGGAGGCTTGACTTGCACATTGTGCCACACTAGACTATGAGCTGACCTAGCTGGGCATGTGCACTTCTCGTGCCAGCTAGCAACACATAATCTAGAAAAAGAACAACCATATCTCGGTTGTAAACACAGCCTTAGGCTGACAAGGCTGCACAATGATCTTGCATAAAGATATCTAACCCAGGAATCACAATAATGAAAGGACCCTATGCGAGCCGAAAAGACCACCATGCTGTCTAAGTCATAACAGAAGGAAGGCAGACAATTACATATAAACTGTAGCCGACAAGGCTGCTAACAAATATCTACACTAGGCCCCACATGGCCAACACACAAAATATAACACATATAGGCCCCACACGGCCAACAACGAACAATTAGCTAGGAACTGTAGTCTTGCAAGCCTTTAAGAGTGAAATAGTTTTCGGACAGGGCCCCGACCTACCCCAAAACTATACAAAAAAATAAGAAAACCTTCTCTAACTGCCAACTCCACAGGAAGGGATCTGACCAATCTGTTGACCGTAAGTAGCGGTTAAGGAGGTCCTGAAACTCATCTATCCGAACCTCCAGGCAAGTATGCAGCTCCCCAAATGAGGGCGTCAGTACAATATGTACCGAATATGTAAGGCAATAACAGAAATAGCTGAATGTAAGCTATTAAAAGAACTAGAAGGAATCAGCAACAGGATCAAAATCTAACCTGCACAATGTCATAATCATAAGCTACAACTAGCAGATAATATTCAAACAAGAACATAACCGGGCCCACATAAGCCTAGAAGGCACAACAAACACAAAGATAACCTGCCTATGCCCCCATAGACCCCGGCAAGTGCATCAGTTTATATACCCCTATCGGTACCCTTAAGGCCCCACATGTAACTGCAACTACGTCTCCGGCACACCAGGCCCTAGTGAGGGTCGGTAGTGCCTCTTGGCATAGAAGGAGTTCATAGAAGACTCCGGTGTGGCCCCAAAGACTTCACTTTAGTCCTTTCAAATAATTAATAGCTCTGTATGCAATAGTATTGCTCCGTAAGCAATTCAAGTTCGTAGCTCCGAAAGCAGTCTATAGCCCCGTAAGAGATAGAACCATCGTAGCTCTGTAAGCAATATATAGCTCTGTAAGCATCAATAGTATCATAGCTCTGTAATTAATTTATTGTTTCGTAAGCAGTTCGTACGACTAATAACCCCTTAGCTATTCATGGAGAGAGGCCATATTAAATTCAAAAAACCCTGACTAGGGATACTACGCTACAATCTCAATTCTTTTCATGACAACTAACTACAACATTCAAATTCTTAAGTTACTAAAGAAGCACAAGACGTATCAGTGTTATGATGAGAATAACTTGTGGAAGAGATTAGCCTTAACATACCTTAATAGTTGATTTCTATTCACCCAATCACTTCCAACCTAAACCCGGTAATTCCTCCAAATTGTAGCCCTTACGCTGAGAGAATAAAGCTATTTTCAATTTAAGGAAACGACTAGTAACAATATCCTTAAAGCACATTAATCTATAAATCAAACACTATCCAATTCAGCCGAAAGATTACAAATACCCGAGAGTTTAGAAGGTAGAAATACTTACTTATCACTTTAGATGCTTAGGACTCAATTAGAAGCGATTCCTACAAATTCTACTCAGTGGGACTCCAAAAATCCAAGCCAGATTTCAAGAAATAACTTTGTAGATACATTCCATGTAGACCCCAAACTCATTATCCAAGATGAATTTGCAATTGAACGGAGTTTAACGACATAATTCGACAAAAACTTCACGAAATAATCGCTCATGTCGGCTCTTCTGACTTGGGGAAATAATTAAATGATTCATTAAAACATGAAGGAGTTTATATATAATTTGAGGTGGTGGACAGGTAGGTGCGGGCGCCTCCCATAGCGCTAGCACACGAGCACAACGCGCCGGGCAGTGCGTAGGCATAGCTGCACGACGTGACGCCTGGTGCACTTTGCCTCCAACCCTGCTCTCCTGCTTGCTCGACCACATGTTCGCATGCTCATCCCTCGAGCCCTCTCCCGCTTGCATCATACTCAAAAACTCTCAACATATGTACGCACGTGTCGGTTAAATGGTATAAATTTATAGGGTGTAACATCACCCCCCCCCCCTCTTTGGAAAATTTGTCCTTGAATGTAATCTAATCTTTAGGAGACTCAACTCTTTAGCCATTTTCGGGAAAAATTTCGGCAGAGTCTCCTCTATAATATGGACTATCCGAAACCTAAAACACAGAAAAGTCCAGCATAGGCGTCTCACAAGACGCTACAATAAACCATACGACATAGCTCCGTAACATAAAAGTGAGCTATTAATCAACATTGATATCATAAGCAACAAAACAATAACTGAAGAACAATCTCAGCTTAGCTGCACAATCCCAGTCAAGCCTGAAATAAATAAGGATATCTAGACCTCATGTCATCCTCAACTTCCCAGTCACCTCCTCTATGTTTTTATTCCTCCATAAGACTAACAGAGGCTATATCTTTAGTCCTCTATCTACGAACCTGCCGATCCAGTATAGAACCTTGAGTCTCTGGTAGGACAATTCCTTAGTGACTTGAATATCCTCAATGGGGACAACCTGAGAAGGGTCTCCAATGCACTTCCGTAGGATTTACACATGGAAGACTTGATAAATAGACTCTAGTTTTGAAGGCAACTCTAAATCATAAGCTACTCGGCCTATCTTGCGAAGTATCCGGTATGGACCAATGAACCTAGGGCTAAGCTTTCCCTTTTTGCAAATCTCATAACCCCCTTCATAGGCGAAACCTTAAGAAATAGCCAATCATCAACATCAAACTCTAAGTATCTGATTAGTTTCACTTTTTCTTCTGATTGATATATCATATCAGGTCTGATCAACCCTTCTTCCCCTACTTCAAACAATCCTATGGGGAATCTACACTTCTGCACATATAAAGCTTCATAAGGTGCCATCTGAATTGTGGAATGATAAATGTTATTATACGCAAACTCAATAAGAGGTAGGTGCTCCTCCCAACTCCCTCCGAAGTCTAGAACACATACCTATAACATGACCTCAAGTGTCTGAATCATGTGCTCAGCCTGGCCATCTATCTAGGGATGAAAGGCTGTACTTAAATTAACCTGTGTCCCAAAGCTTTATGAAATAAAAGGTAGAATCTTTCCATGAACTGTTCCCTCTATTGGAGATGATAGATACTAGGACACCGTGCAGTTGGACTATCTCCTTAATAAATAACTCAGCATAATCTTTGGGTGAAAACATAGTCCTGACTTGCAAGAAATGGGCTGGTCTCATCAACCTATCGACAATGACCCAAAAGGAGTCAAATTTACACATGGTGGGGGGTAATCCTGTAACAAAATCCATGTTAATTTCTTCCCACTTCCACGTAGGCACAACTATCTCTTGAGCCAATCTGCTAGGTTTCTGATGTTCAGCTTTTGCCCACTGGCAATTAGGGCACTGTGCTACAAACCCAACTATACCTTTCTTCATTCCAGGCCACCAATATACCTCCTTTATATCATGGTATATCTTTGTCGAACCCAGATGAAGAGAGTAACGAGAATAATGTACCTCTCCCATAATCTTCTGGTTAAGGTCTACTATATCTGAAATGCAAAGTCGACCTCTGAATCTCAAGACACCACCTCCTATTAACTCAAAGGCCAATAGTTCGCCCTGCTGAAACTTGTCTCTAAGTTGCACTAGGCCAGTGTCCTCATACTGTCTCTACTTTACCTCTACAACTAGAGATTATATTATTGTTTTCTCAATCATGACCTCGTTATCCTCTGTATCTATTATTCGGACTACTAGATTGGCTAGCTGGTGTAGCTCTTGAGCAATTTCTCGTTGTTCTGGCCTCAGAGACTACCCATGGATCTGTAGCTGAGGGCATCATCTATAGTGTTAGCTTTCCCTGAGTGAGATATTTACGTCATAGTACTTTAGGAACTATAGCTAACGATGTTGTCTCAAATTCAACTCTTTCTGCAAGAAAATGTATTGGAGGATTTTATGGTCAGTAAAAATATCCACATGATCACCATATAGATAATGTCTCCATATCTTTAGAGCATGAACCATTGCAGCTAACTCTAGATCATGGGTGGGGTAGTTCTTTTCGTGCTTCCTTAGTTTCCTTGAAGCATAGGAAATTACCTTGCCATGCTACATCAGCACACACCCTAACCCAATTCCTAAAGCATCACAATACACCACGTAACCCTCTAAACCCTCTGGTGGGGACAACACTGGTGTAGATGTTAATTTATCCTTCAACCCCTGAAAACTATGCTCACAAGCCTCAGTCAAGTGAAACTTGGCTACCTTTTGAGTCAGCCTCATTAATGGTGCAGATAGGGTGGAGAATCCCTCTACGAACCTCCTGTAATACCCGACCAACCCTAAAAAGCTGCATACCTCCATTGGAGTCGTGGGTCTGGGCCAAGTTCTTTCAACATCTATTTTCTGTGAGTCAACCTGAATATGTGCAGCGGAAACAATGTGGCCCAAGAAATATAAAGAGTTAACCAAAACTAACATTTAGAGAATTTTGCATACAGCTTGCAATATCTGAGGACTTGGAGTACTATTCGCAAGTGATCTCTATGTTCATCTTCTGAACAAGAATATACCAGGATATCGTCGATAAATGCTATTACAAATAGATCTAGATATGGCCTGAAGATGTTGTTCATCAAGTCCATGAACACTTTTGGAGCATTTGTTAACCTTAAGGACATTACTAGAACTCAAAATGACCATATCTAGTTTTAAAATCGTCGTCGGAATATGTTTCTCCCAAACTTGCACCTGGTGGTATCCTGACCTCAAGTCGATTTTGGACAAATATTTTTCCCCTTGAAGCTGATCAAACAAATCATCTATCCTTCGAAAGGGATATTTATTCTTAATAGTAACCTTATTCAACTGTCGATAACTATACACATTCATAGGGAGTCATCCTTCTTCCTTAAAAATAAAATCGGCGCACCCCACGGTGAAGCACTAGGCCTGATAAAGCCCTTATCTAACAAGTCTTTCAATTGTTCTTTCAGTTCCTTTAGCTCGGTAGGGGACATTCGGTACGTAGGAATGGATATGGGTTGTGTACCTAGTGACATATCAATAGAGAAATCAATTTCCCGCATTGGAGGATTACTAGGAAGGTCATCTGGAAATACATCCGAAAATTCATTAACCACAGGAATAGATAGAAGAGTCGGGGATTTTGCCTGCATATCCTAAACACTTACAATATGGTAAATACAACCCTTCGCTATCAGCTTCCTCACCCAAAGATAGGATATGAACCTAATTTTTGGTGTAGCTACATTGCCTTTTCATTCTCGTATTACCTTCCCAGGGAAGTGAAATAGTACAGTCTTGATCCAGCACTCCTCATTGGCATAACATGGCGCTAGCCAATCCATTCCCATAAATACATCAAAATCAATCATTTCTAGCTCCACTAAGTCTACTAAATCTGGAGATCAACAACCTCTATTATATAGCCCCGATAGATCCTCTTAGCAATAATAGAGTCACCCATGGGTGTGGATACAGAAAATTGTCACTGAAGCAATTCTGGTGCTATACCAAACTTCCGTGCCACTAGTGGAGTAACATAAGACAAGGTAGAACCTGGATCTATCAAAGCATAAATTGGGTGAAAGAAAACATCCAGCATACATGTCACAACATCAGGTGATGACTATGACTCCTGTCACTTTGGCAAGGCATAAGTGCGATCCGGACCACTGCCAGAACTGGATGGTCCTGTTCTAGCTCTACCTAGGTAAGTTGGAGTTGAGGGCCTATGTTCTACCGAAGGTGCTGGAGCATGTGATCCTACTGAGGACCTATTTTGCTAGTCCCGATCCCCCTAATCTCTTGTCAGATAGTTCCTCATCATATGACCCTCTTTACCGCAAGTATAGTAAGCAGCAGAGTAATACCTACACCTCCCAAAATGTCGCCGGCTGCAAGTGCTACAATGTGGTGCGATGAGCCTGCTCTGATCTGAATCACTCTACTGCTGTGAGTCTAACGCTCGTGAACTCTCACTGGGACTTGACTGTCCATAATGATCTGACCTGTTGCCCTATTGTAGTGGAGGCAAAGGCTAAGGTGGCCTACCTGGCAACTGAGGACTGGGCCCACCCTAAAATTCTACCTCCCAATCAATGGATCTAGCCCTCTAATGCTGCTCCTAACTTACCCTCTCAACCTTATATTGGTGTTGCCTGATTCACTCTAAATTCGGAGCATAAGCATGAATGCACAAAATATCCATGTCCTCACACAAAGTAGCTATAATACAGGCCTCCACATACACCGTAGAAATCTCCATAATAAGCCGGTGTACCCTAGCTGGCATAGTATCAACAAAAGCTGGAGCAAATCTTGCAAAGGAGTCAAACCTCAGTGCGTACTCCCGAATGCTCATCCAGCCCTACTCCAGATGTAAGAACTGATCCACCCATGCCTGTCAAATCTCTAGAGGCAGATAATGGTCTAGGAAGGTCTCCGAAAAATTGGACCAAGTAGGTGCGAATACATCTCTGCCTATGGACCTTTCCCAACTCCTGTACCACATAACTGTTATATCTCGTAGATAAAACACTGCCAACTCAACTGATTCTATGGATGAAGCATGCATTACACTAAATATTCTCTGCAACTAATCTAACAAGTCTTAAGGATCCTCTCTGTGGTCTGTCCTTGTAAACTGCAGAAGACTCAAGGAAAGAAAATCATGAACCCTCAAACTTCTAGGTTCTTCAATTAATTCAACAACAATTTCCATTGGTTGTCTCTGAGCGACCATCATCCCAGCCAACATATAAACTGCAGTCCTAACCTCCTGATCCAATGGTATAGGGATGACTGGGGTGGTTCTAGTGTATCTACTGCCCTGGGGGGATCTTGATGTGACGGAGAATGCNGGATCTTGATGTGACGGAGAATGCTGGGGAGATCGAGGTGATGTATCCCTCTCGCCCTCAAGTCAGGCCGCCTCTGACTGTGGTACTCTACTAGTGCCCTCGCCTGTCGTGGTATCCAACTCACAACCAGCTATAGTTTATCGTGCATTGGATATTTTCACTATAGGTAAGTAGAACAACATAAGCATAGGGACTCAACCCTACACAACTTAGCTCTATAGCACAATTTGAGAAGGAAAAAGGGTAACCACACTATCATGTCCCGTAGCCTCCATTTTATAAAATGTGGTGCACAACACATCCATAAAAAAGACTCTACTGGAGACGTCTTGCAGAATACCGAGGATACGATGTTTCTCTAATACTAAGTTTATCACGCCCCATCTTGGGAAGCATGACTGGCACCTAGTTCCACACCAGACTCTGAGATGACCTAGATAGGCATATGCACTTCTGGTGCCTGCCAACAACACATAATCAAGAAAATGAATAGCTATATCTCGGATGTAAACACAGCCTTAGGCCGACAAGGCCACACAATGATCTTGCATAAAGATATCTAACCTAGGAATCACAATAATGAAAGGATCCTATGCGAGCCGACAAGACAACCATGTTGCGTAAGTCATAACAGAAGGAAGGCAGGCAATTATATATAAACTATAGCCGACAAGGCTGCTAACAAATATCTACACTAGGCCCCACATGGCCAACATACAAAACATAACACATATGGCCCCACATGGCCAACAACGAACAACTAGCTAGGAACTATAGTCTTGCAAGCCTCTACGAGTGAAATAGTAGTCTGGACAGGGCCCCGAACTACCCTAAAACAATACAACAAAAATAAGCAAACCTTCTCTAACTTGAAACTCCGAAGGAAGGGAGCTGACCAATCTGCTGACCTTGAGTAGCTGCTAAGGAGGTCCTAAAACTCATCTGTCTAAACCTGCAAGCAAGTATGCAGCGCCTCAAATGTGGACGTCAGTACAATATGTACTGAATATGTAAGGCAGTAATAGAAATAGCTAAATGAAAGTTATTAAAAGAACTGGAAGTAATCAGCAACAGGAATCAGAATCTAACCTGCGCAATGTCATAATCATAAGCTACAACTAGAAAATAATATTCAAACAAGAACCTAATCGGGCCCCAACAAGCTAGGAAGGTACAACCAACATAGAGATAACCAACCTGGGACCCCATAAGCTTGAAAAAGTGCCAATCAGTCTATATACCCCTATTGGTACCCTAAGGACCCACATGTAACTGCAACTGCATCTCGGGCACACCAGGCCAAAGTGAGGGTCGGTAGTGCCATCTTGGCATAGAAGGAGTTCATAAGTGACTCTAGTGAGGCCCCGAAGGCTTCACTTAAGTCCTTTCAGAGAATTAATAGCTCCATAAGCAATTCGAGTTCATAGATCCGAAAGAAGTCCATAGTCCCGTAAGCGATAGCAGCATCCTAGATCCATTAGTAATCTATAGCTCCATAAGCATCAGCAACATCACGGCTTCGTAAGCAATTTATAGCTCTTTATGCAGTTCGTATGACTAACAACCCCTCAGCTATTCATGGATAGAGGCCATACGAAATACAAACAACCCCAACTAGGGATACAACGCTATAATATCAATTCTATTTATGAAAACTAAGTACAACATTTGAATTATTAAGTTACTACAGAAGCACAAGTTGTATCGATGTTACGATGAGAATAACTTTCCAAAGAGATTAGCCTTAACATAACTTAATCGTTGATTTCTATTCACCCAATTAATTCCAACCTAAATCCGATAATTCCTCCACATTGCAGCCCTTACACTGAGAGAATAAAGTTATTTTCAATTCAAGGAAATGGCTATTAACAATATCCTTAAAGCACATTAATCTATAAATCAAACTCTATCCAATTTAGCTGAAAGCTTACAAATTCCTGAGAGTTTAGAAGATAGAAATACTTACTTATTACTTGTAGATGCTTAGCACTCATTTAGAAGTGATTTCTACAAATTCTACTCGGCGGGACTCTAACATTTCGAGTTAGATTTCAAGAAATACCTCCGTAGATATGTTCCTCTAGGCCCGAAACTCGTTATCCAAGACTAATTTACAATTGAACGGAGTTTAACGATGTAATTCGGAAAAAACCAGATGAAATAATCACTCGCGTCCTCTCTTCTGACTTTGGGAAATATTGAAATGATTCATTTATACATGAAGGAATTTATATATTATTTAAGAAAGTAGGTAGGGGGATCGGTGCGCCGCCTATAGAACTAGCACACAAGCGCGATGTGTCGGCCAGTGTGCAGGCATGGTTGTGCGGCGTGACACGGCACCCAGTGCACCCTACCTCCGGCCCCGGCCTCCTGCTCACACGCTAATCCCTTAAGCGCTCTCTCGCATGCATCGCATTCAAAAACTTTCAACACACATACGTACACATCAGTTAAATGATAGAAACTTACAGGGTGTTACAGAATGCGTAGACTGTGTGGGGGAAATAAAGGAGAAAACAAGTAAATGAAAAGTTGGGTGTGGTGTGGAAAAGAGAAAAAGAAGAAGAAAACAAAATTTTAAAAGTAAGAGAAAGTAAGGAAAATAAAAGGAAAAAAAAGTGAAAAAGAAATCACATCCACAAGTTGAAAGCTGAATAAAATGGGAAAAAGGGAGAAGAGAGGAAAAAGGTAGAAGTGGAGTTAGAGTCTATGTAGTGACAAGGAGGATAAGTAACTTTTTCCATATTTACCATACTCATCCCTAAGCCTACATTACAAGCCAATAAAAGTCTTATAGTGATCCTAACCTGGCTGTCTGAATAATTAGAGTAGAAAAAATAAAGGCAAGCTTATGGTATCACATGTACAGTCTTTGAACTTTTTTGTGAGAGTGAGAGCTTTGCTAGTCCAAATTTCTTATATGTATATCATTGTGAGTGTTTGGGACTTCATTTTTTGTGAGGGTGCATGAGTTGTATTACAAAATGCTAGTTGTTTGTTGATGTAGCCCAAGTGCATGCAAGCCCTATGTGGTCGTCAAGTATATAGGACGCTGAAGTCCCGATTATCGATCCCTCAGAGACTTGTCAGATCAATCATTTTAAGGTTATTTATTTATTTTTCTATTCTAAAAAAACAAATAAAATGGGAAATGGTTTGGAGAATTAAACTACTAAACTTTATATATAAAACTAACTAATGATTGTTGGAAACCTGTTTGTACTTCAAATAATGATGGAAACCTAGTAATGTCCCCCTGCTATCTCAAAGGCCGATGACCCCTGTTGTTGGGCCTTGTCTCGGGGCTGTACTAGGCTAGGGTCTCCATTCTGTCACTCCTCCAGAGTTAGATGCTCATGTCATGCCCTCACTTCTATAGGCTAAAAACTAGGGTTCGTGCCCTATGCACCGTACTGACAAGGATGTTACTGGCCAAGTCTACTAACCTATGTCGTCCTGACCTGCACTCGGGCCAGTTCCCATCATATAATCTCTCTGCCCCTCCACATAATAGGCCGGGGGTCGAAGGCTTTATTCTCCAGGTATTCCCTACCGCTAGGCACATTCTCTTAGTATGCCTAACCTAATAATTCATAATAGTGATAGTGGGATAGCTAATAGTCTAGTTGACCGAAGAGCAATCAACACCCTGCAGTGGGATTAGCCTATTTCTAACCTAAGCTTTGTTATTACTGGGAGCCTACTACTTATGGACTCTCACCTATACTCGGTTGTTCCTAGCAATATTACCTATCATTCTAATATTTACTATAGTGAAGGTCTAGGTGGCTTATTTAAGTACTAGGGGTCTTGACCACTTTTCTAACACCTCCCCAGGAATCAACAGGTCTAGCCCTCTTTTACTATTTACTCTGGCAACATAGCGTCAATACTTACACTCTCTTCCATACTAAGAAAGGGGTTGGGAGGAAGGAAATAACCATATCATTATGTGGTGGGGCTAAGGTATGAAACTCAACAAATTCTAAAGGGATGGAGGTAAGAATCTCATAATTGCACAATCTCTCGTGCCTTTCAGGTAATTTGATACTAACTGCTACCCCTGTCTAATACTAAGAAAGGGGTTGGGAGGCGGGAAATAACCATATCATTCTGTGGTGGGGCTAAGGTATGAAGCTCAACGAATTCTAAAGGGCTGGAGGTAAGAATCTCATAATTTCACAATMTCTCGTGCCTTTCAGGTAATCTGATACTAACTGCTACCCCTGTCTAATACTAAGAAAGGGGTTGGGAGGCGGGAAATAACAATATCATTATGTGGTGGGGCTAAGGTATGAAGCTCAACAAACTCTAAAGGGCTGGAGGTAAGAATCTCGTAATTTCACAACCTCTCGTGCCTTTCAGGTAATCTGATACTAATTGCTACACCTGTCTAATACTGAGTAGCTACTAGGTATGCCAACATGTATGTTATACTCCTAATATCCTAATCCAAGGTTGTAGGAAAAACTGGGAGAAGTACTGGCATGTCTTTTACCCTTTAAAGTTCCTGGTGCCCCAAGAAAATGCTGGGGAGATTGAAAAGAAGATCTCTCCTTTGCTCTCAGGCTAGGTAGTACGATGTCCCCCAAAGTACACCTCTCAATTGAGGTATAAGCAGTCGATTGTAAAATATAGAACCCAACAAAGGTTGAGGTTGATACTACAGGGAATATGGTAAGAACTTAAGTTAATGCGGATAACTATTACTATTGATTTACTTATTTCAAAAGGGGGAAAATATAGAATAATAAACAAAGTAAAATTGCTGAATGTTGAAATGAAATTTGGTTTGTATTCAATTAACGATTTGACTAGGATTGTGTTTCCCAATATTTCATAACCACAAGGCTTATACACTAGTTATCTATTCTGGTGTCTAACATGCAATATTGGTAAGTTAGGTTTACCTAAATGGTTGGTCCCCTATTTAGATGATTTTCACCACGAAACTTTGTCCGTATACAGGTGTACTTTAGTTGTCCCTTACACTTAATATCAAATTAGCTATCCCCGTACAAGTTCAACCTATTAGATGAGGGTTGATAGCCTCAAATATCCATTTTTAATCCATTTTCCCATTCTTTACCTCCTTGGTCCGGTAAGTAAGAATAAGGCAAGTCCTAACGTTTGCAACCATCAAGAATCAATCAAAACGAAGGGAAAATAATAGATGCATAAAACCCCATTCAAGAATCACTAAGTATTTTTACCTATGTGTATTAAATCATCTTGGTTCCCACAAACCTAGTTTATCGGTTTAGCTACTCATATTTTTATTATCACAATCATAAATTATTGAAGAAATCATAATTGCAACTTATAAATTATTGTAGAATAAAAACCACGTAGATTGGATAAAACTCCAATGTTGCTTTCATTTCTTGAATCAAGAACAATTGATCAATACCAAAATTATAGTTAAAAACTAATAAAGTCGACTCTCTCAATTGTGTAAAATCCATTCCAGAAGTCTCTCAGAAAATCCTTTCCTCAAAATAAACCTAAATTGGGTATTTAAAATTCTAAGAAATCCTTCTCCTAAAAAAACTGAAAACCAGGTCGGCAGTTGCAATGGGCTAGGTGATGGGTCGTTTGGCCTTCTGACGAATCATTCCTTGCTTTACATTAGTCGTCCTCAGCATCGCACCCAGTCGTGGCAACAGGTCACCTAACGACTCGTCATGCCTGAGCACGAGTCGTTAGGTCCTTCGTGGACTGACTCCTTCAAAACTCCAGTGCACTTCACAGACGGTTCCAGTGGCCTTCCAACGAGTCGTTTCATTTCATGACGACTCGTTATGTCTGTCGTTAGCTTCACTGGACACTTTGTTGAAATTTTCTCGTCTAATCCTTACGATTGACCTCACGACTCATTACCAGCTGTAACGAGTCAATCCTCCAACTCGTCAAGTACACTGCCCTACTTCTTCCAAACTCCAACTTTTGCCCACGCCTTAAGGAATGGGTCGTGCCTCCTACCAATGACTCGTTAAGTTCCTGGCAGTCACCTTTCAGTTATTTTTAGCATTAATTCGACCAAATTCACTTCCAAACCTATTTTCCTGCATATATAGCACAAAATATATCATACCCATATAAACATACCTGGAATGTGAATAATTTCTTGGTTTTAAGCGTCGAAAGTGTCGTAAAATCTTGGCACATCAACACCCTCAACTTAGAACTTTTGCATGTCCTCAGGCAAAAACAAAATAAAATAAAACAAACTAAACTAATTCGACGCTTCAATCGAAAGAACTCTAGGAAACTTACAACAGTCATTTTATACATCAAAATCAAAATTTCTAACCCCTCCCTCATCGTATCAACTTCAAAACACTATCCATATGCAAAATTTTCAACCATAACATAGAGGAATCAAAACATGGCAAAATACTGTCACCTGCAACCACGTACATAAATCTATAACACTGCCCCAGACAATTTACAGACGATTTTGTTGACCAAAGGCTATCACCTCAAAGAAGTCCCACACTCACACATATGCATATGATTATATCAATATATTTCTCTTGGAACTAGGTAAGATCCACTCACTCTCACAAAGAAATTCGAACTGTGTGCATACAATACCATAGGCTTGCCATTACCTTCAATACCTTGATTTTCAGATAAGTAGCTAGGAACACTATAGGGCTTTCTAGTCTTGTAATGTAGGCTCGGGCTTGGGTATGGTATATATAGAATTAGTAGCTCAACCCTCCTTGGCACTACGCCTTTTTACTCCACATTTCACCTTTATTTCTATTTTCTCCCTTTTTCCCTTTTTCTGCTTTTCCTTTTCTTTACTTTAGACACTACAGATGGGGTTTCTATTTATTCAACACTCATTGATGTCACATATTATTTCTCTTTTCTTTTCTTGCTTTTTGACAACAATTTCTATTTTTTTTCTTTTTCATCATGTATACCACATCCTCTCTGTTTCTTTTTCATTACCAAATTTTTCTTTCCACCCGACTTTTCTTAATCACCCCTATAATAGCCACTCTCAACTTAGGAGATTTGCCTGAGTTGAGGTTCACAATGTCCAAGGAGGCACCAGGGTCAAAACAGGTTCATTCATAGTAAAATCAGGCTGGTAAAATGGTGTAAATGAAAAGAAAGGTCAATTAAAGCTCAAACATTTGGATCAAGAGATTTTTATTCACTTTTGGTAGGTCTTTTAGGCTAAAGTGGACTTATAAATCAAAAACGGTCAATGATCCTTTCCTAGTGTCCTATCCTCTATCTTTGTATGACTAACCAGACAAGTTTTAGATTGACATATACAACTGAATTCAGCTGTTTAACCTCACTTCACACATAGCACTGGTCAACATCATCACTTCCACCAATTGCTAGTTCTGGTACAACCATAAAATGATAAACAAGTTCACAATTTCAATGTCATGCAAAGATACACAAAGGTCATACTTGTCAACTTTCACATACACATATACAAATTTTTCGGAGGGGTATCAAATTATTAAATATCAAAATATCAAACAATTTCAGCTCTTGACTACTTTCAGTTTTCCTAATTTCTTCAAACTGACACAAAAAAACATAAAATAAAATCCTAAACATGCCGGTTCTACTAGATATGGAACACCCGAGGGAAAAGATATCCCGCAAGAAAAAACTCGAGTTATGTTCAGTAAAATAGAATGCACAGGTATCCCTCCCCACTCCCATCAAGAAAGCATGTGTCGTCCTCAATGCATATATACACCAAACAAAAACTAAGGAAGTAGGGAACATACCTGTGTGACCTAGGTGTCAGCTACCTGGTCGGTGGAGGGTGTGGATACGCCTCTAATGTCATCTCCAAATTTACCGGTTTGAACCGGCGCATTCTCAGATCCTACAGAGCTTGTGCCTTCTCCACGAACTCTTGCTGCCTCAGTCTCTGCTCTCTGTCGAGCCTCCTCTCTCGATTCGTGTAGCACTCTCTCCATCTCACTCTGCTCCTATTTTTGCTGACGGAGCAGAGAAATATTCTCATCAACACTTTCCTCCTCATGTGGCCTATTCCCCTTGTCATATTCCACCGGCTCCTCCGTGATCAAATCAAAAATAGGTGGCAATTCCTCTTCAAACACATCATCTACCATGGGAAGTACCGGTGGAGGTACTACGGATACCTGTCGTGCGGCCAAGTCTCGTACCTTGGATCATCGTAGTGCTCCAAGCTCTGAGTACCATCGGGATAACTCCGGCGCCTGTAACTCTGCAAGGCGCTCATCTATCATTCTGTCAAAAGCATCTAGTCACCCATGTACTAAACTAGACAGTGTCTCCAACTACTTTAACACCCACGGCTTAACCTGCTCCATCAATACTTTGACCTGTAGAGCCGTGTGTGCCTGCTGCTTCTCGACCTTAGCTAGCCGCCTAGCCATATCAACCTGAAACTCCTGTGACACCGTGACTAGGCCGGCTGTGGTGGCTCGTGGAGGCACAACTGGTGGTCTCGGGACTACTACAGTAGATGAAGACTCAGAAATGTCGGCAGGTGTGAAGGTATCCACTGCATCTATAGCCTCATCCTGGCTACCTGTCTCTATGCCCTCCATAGGCTCAGCTTCCAACTCCGTGATCTTTGCTGCATCAGTCTGTATCCTGCTCTCAAAAGCCTCTGCTAATATTATCTCTCCCGCGGATGTAGATGCCTGAGTCCTCGCCCTCGATACCGGGTTTATATCATCTTGAATCAACCGATATCGGTAATCATCTGGACGACCACTCTCTGGTCAACTGATGGAAACGGCGCCAAAATTTGATGTCAGCCAAAGTACACCTCGCAATTGAGATATAAGCAGTCCATTGTCAAATATAGAACCCAACTAAGGTTAAGGTCGATCCCATAGGGAATATGGTAAGAACATAAGTTAATGCGAATAACTATTACTACTGATTTACTTATTTCCAACTGGGGAAAAATATAGAATAATAAACAAAGTAAAATTGTTGAATGTTGAAATCAAATTTTGTTTGTATTCAATTAGCGATTTGACTAGGACTGTGTTCTCCAAGATTTCATAACCACAAGGCTTATACACTATTGATCTATTCCGGTGTCTAACATGCAATATTGGTAAGTTAGGTTCACCTAAATGGTTGATCCCCTATCTAGATGATTTTCACCACGCAACTTGGTCCATATACGGGTGTACTTTAGTTGACCCTTAGCCTAAATATCAGATTAGCTATCCCTGGACAAGTTCAAGCTATTAGATGAGGATTGATAGCCTCAAATCTCCGTTGTTAATCCCTTTTCCCATTCTTTACCTCCTTGGTCCGGTAAGTAAGAATAAGGAAAGTCCTAACGTTTGCAACAGTCAACAATCAATCAAAACGAAGGGAAAACAAAACATGCATAAAACCCCATTCAAGAATCACTAAGTATTTTTACCTATGTGCCATCTTGGTTCCTGAAAACCTAGTTTATGGGTTTAGCTACTCATATTTGTATTATCACAATCATAAAATATTGAAGAAATCATAATTGCAACTTACAAATTATTGTAGGATAAAAACCACGTAGATTGAATAAAACTCCAATGTTTCTTTTGTTTCTTAAATCAAGAACAATTGATCAATACAAAAATTATAGTTAAAAAATAATAAAGACGGCTCTCTCAATTGTATAAAAATCGTTCCATAAATCTCAGAAAATCCTCTCCTAAAAATAAACCTAAATTGAGTTTTTATAATTCTAAGAAATCCTTCTCCTTAAAAAAACGGGAAACTAAGTCGGGAGTGGCAACGGGCTAGGTGACGGGTCGTTTGGCCATCTGACGAGTCCTTACTTGCTTTACATTAGTCGTCCTCAACATCGCACTCAGTCGTGGAAACAGGTCAACTAAGGACTCGTCGTGCCTGCGCACGAGTCGTTAGGTCCCTCATGCATTGACTACTTCAAAACTCCAGTGCACTTCATTGATGGTTCCAGTGTCCTGCCAACGAGTCGTTTCATCTCATGAAGACTCGTTATGTCTGTCGTCAACTTCACTAGCCAGTTTGTTGAAATTTTCTATTCTAATCCTCACGATTGACCTCACGACTCATTACCAGTTGTAACGAATCGTTCCTTGAACTCACAAAGTACACTGCCTTGTTTCTTCCAAACTCCAACTTTTTCCCACGTCTTAAGCAATAGGTCGTGTCTCGTGCCAACAACTCGTTAAGTGTCTGGCAGTCACCTTTCAGTTATTTTTAGCATTAATTCGACCAAATTTACTTCCAAACCTGTTTTCCTTCATATTAAGAACAAAATACATCATACCCATATAAACATACCTGGATTGTTCATAATTTCTTTGTTTTAAGTGTCGAAAGTGCCATAAAATCTCGGCACATCAGCAGTCCCCCAACTATGGCACCTCGCTGGTACCCTCTCCTGCTGTTGTATCTGACTTGCGGCTTGCTATTGTCTTTCTCATATCAAACATTATTCTAGATAGACATAACAATGAAATCTTAGGGACTAAATCCTATACAACTCTACTCTATAGCACGTTCTGAGAAGAAGGAGAGGTAACCATACTATCATGCCTCGTAGCCTCCTACTTATAAAATGTAGTGCAAAACATATTTATAAACAAGACTCTAGTAAATACGGCTTGCAGACTCCCTAGGAGACGATGTTTCTCTAATACAAGTTTCTCATGCCCCACCTTGGGAGGCATGACTGGCACCTAACGCCACACTGGGACCTGGGCTGGCTTAGCTGGCCATGAGCACCTCTGGTGCTTGCCAGTAGCTCAGAATCAAGAAAACAAACAGTTATATCTTAGTTGTAAACATAGCCTCTGGACCACAAGGCCATATAGCAAACCTATAAAAGAAAACAGCTAACCCAACAAACATGATAATAAAGGAATCCTATACCGGCCGACCACATCACCATGTTGTCTAAGTCATAACTAAAGAAAAATATGCAGTCATATATAAACTATAGCCGACAAGGTTGCCAAATAGAAGCTAAAGTAGGCCCCACACGAACAACACACAAGGCATAGCATATATAGGCCCCACACAGCCAACAATGCACAACTAGCTAGGAACTGAAGACTGTGGTCTGCAAGCCTCTAAGAGTGAAATATATTTTTCGGGATAGAGCCCTGGCCTACCCAAAATCTATATTATAAAGGACAAGCAAAAATCTACTACTTTGAAACTCCAAATGAAAGAAGCTGACCAATCTGCTAACTCTAAATAGCTGATAAAAGAGGTCCTAAAACCTATCTGTCTAAACCTGCAGGAAAGTATACAGTGCCCCATGTGTGGGCGTCAGTACAATATGTACCGTGTATGTAACGCAATAATAATAACTAAATAGAAGATGATAAAGAACTAAAAGTAATCAGTGAAAAGGAGCAAAAGTTAACCTGTATGCTTTTATAAACCATAGTCTGCATCTAGCAGACGACTTTACAAATAAGAGCGTAAGCTGTACAATTATATATTCATAAGCTATATCTAGCAAGCAAGTGTACTAAAAAGAACCTAACCTAGCTCCCATAAGCTTGGAAGGTACAATAATCATAGAGATAACCTACTTGGGCCCCCATAAGCACCGGCAAGTACATTACAATGTATATACTCCTAACTAGGTTATTATGGTGTCACAAGTAACTATAATCAAACCTATTCGGCTTCTAGAGCTGCAACTGAGCGAATGGGCTCCTGTAACTGTATCTGAGCCCTCTTAGCTTCTGTAACTGCACCCTGGGCTCATAAGGCTCCACCAAGGGTCAGTAATGTAATTACGGCATAAAGGAAATCCATACACGAATGAATTTTGATACGGCCTTATAGGCATGAATATAGTCCTTCCTGATATTGCATAGCTCTTATGAGTAATCTATAGCCCTGCAGACAATGATACAATTAGTAATCCTGAGGTCGTTTGATGGGAGTCCAACTAAGGTGGGTCAATCTTTATAGGAGCACGAGGCTATAGCTTCAACATAGTCACCCACTAGGCGTATTTAGTTCTTTAGGCTTCACACAACCGCTACTCGCCCGTAAACAGTCTAAATAGCTACCAACAGGTGCACCCCATGTGCTTACACCTGACCAATGGGTCTTGGCAGCGATTACATCCTATGTAAGTTTAGACAGACTAGGACGAGGTCTGTGGGGACCTAAGCGATACTTTGAAGGCCATCCTAGGATGATGATAGCTTATAAGTGAACAATAAGGTTGCAGGAGACCAACTATTTAGTTCCTTCACTTAGAACGACTGTAGTGCTGCTACTAGTCGATCATGCTCCTAAGAAGTCAGCCCTAACTTCCCACAAGAGGCTTACTATAATTCTTAGCCTGAAGGTAATACTATGACACTAAGGTTCTAGTCCTTTAAACGTTAACTGGATCTATCCAGACAACATATAGCTCCCTCAAGCAATTCATAGCCCCGTAGGTAATGTATATCTTGATCTATCCATTTGCGGCAACACGTACGTGGGCGTCTTCAAGAGTAGCCCGAGCCGTTATCCCAATATCTAATCCCTGAACAGTTTTCCCCCTTAAGACGTTACTCAGTCTATCAGGTTCCTAATAACTGGGATAGTTTCTTGAGTGACCTATACAACCAACAGTAGGTCGACTGAAGCTAATGGTCACTAACCATAGCCAATCGTGTGACAAGCTATCTATAACACCCAAGAAATTTTTTGGTGATTATTTGATGTTTCTATGCTAGGTTAAGGAAAGTATGATTTTTATATTGGTCGTAGATGATAAGGGAAATGTGTACGATCAAAAAATAAAAGAGTATGTGAAGTTCATAAGTAAGGGTCAAATTTAAATGATCATATCTCCCAATATATAATGAATTAGAAGCTCCACGACCTATCAAATTAAAGGTATTTGAGTCTAGTTTTCAAAACATTAAACCACTTGTTAATCGGAGTTTGGAGTAATAAGTTATGGGAATTTTACCAAATCATCGCGAGCAGTGACGCGGGCATGACGCCCTAGAGCCTCCATCGCCCTATTTACTTAAAATCTAATTTTTCACTTGTAGAAAACATTTTCAGCTAAGTATAAATCAACCATCTTGCTAAGGATTCCATTTCTCTATCAATTCCAGAAGCTAGGACAAAGAAAATCAATGAGGAATGTCAAGCAAAAATCAAGAAAATCACAAGATAAGTTGAGATTACCTTGCCAAGTATGTTAGGGGCTGTTTTGGAGCTCGTTTTTGGAATGTTTTGAAGAAGTTTTTCTTCGTTTCAAAATATATTTGTACTTACTATATATCCATATTTGAGTTGGTGTTGAAATCAGGAGAAAAGGTAAGGATTTCTCCCCTTTTAAACCTCTCAAATTGCATAGCAAAAATCTGGAAATTAGCAGCTACGTGAGCTGCCGGTGGACTGTTTGTTAGCTGAGTTTTGCTCGTTTTCCTTAGGATTTTTGGCTGTTTCTTTTTCTGGAATTATACTTCATATTGAGGGGTATAATTACAGAAAAACTAAGGTAAAATTTCACTCTTGTTTCTCGCTCAAAAGTTAGTGAATACTAGTTGAGAAAATGGCTAAATGTTGTTGATGTTGCCGTGTTGTTGTTTCTACTGCCTCTGGTTAGTTATTTTGGCTGCATTTTTGCTATATATTAAGCTTTTCGTTGTCCTATAAAACCACTGGATTAAGGAGGTTGAAGGCTGATCATTGAGATAGGAAATTTGCAAGAGAAAAGTTCATCGGAGAAAGGTATGTAGGGCGCCCCATCTATCATTCTTTTTAGCACGATTCGTGTGTTGTGAATCTAATGAGACAGCAACCTATTTAAAAGTACTGAGGAAGTAAGTTAATATTCATTTAAGCTTTAAAGTTTCATGTTTTATTGAGGATAAATGTTAAGATTATTCCTAGCCGAAGTGAGACATCTAAAGTGTGATATTGTGTTGATTGTTGTCGTAGTTGTACATTAAGATGGAGACCCCTCAGCGTGGGCATTGTTAGCTGGTCCTTACGGTATGTCATGTGTATATATATGTGATGTTAATTGTGTTTAAAGGTCTGGTTGCTAACTGAAATTGGTGAAAGAGCCAAGATGAGGTCGTGTAAACGATTTTAAGCCACGTAAAGACGTCGCAAGCTATTGAGGGTAAACGAGCTTATCGAATTAGGATTACCTGGTTATGTTTGTCCTTTATCTTATGTGTATGTTATGAAATATGATAGGCCAAGGGGAGATTTCATAATCCCTTTCCCTTAAGCCGAATGATAAGCTAGCGAGTTTCTGAGCTCTAATGTCCCTTGAACACGATCTATAAATTTTGCTGAAACTCTTAGGTCATCTGTAGTTCCTTATGATTTATACAAGTTTTTAATACATACATTTATGTTCTATTCTCTATCTTATCATGTTATATGTACTTAGTTCCAGTTATGCATTACAAAGGAGGCCTTTTTAGGCCACATGTTTAGTATTCGTCATTTCTATGTTTTAAATATTGAGCTGGTCTGGTATAAGCTATATCGGCTCCATTTATGATTTTGTATAAGATTTATTGATTTTACCCCAGTGTGGTACATCGGTTGGACGGATTTTACCCCAATATGGTAGGTACATCGGCTGGAGGCATTTTAATTTTTACCCCTGTGTGGTACACTGGCTAGACGAATTGTATATAGATTTTATGGTCGGCTGTCTACAAGAGTTTCAGTTATAGTATTTTTGGTGCATTATATGGTTGCATTTACACTTCAATAATGAGTTATTGTCAGGTTCCTATTTTAAGGATTTCGGGTTGTTACTACTCCTTATTTCTGGCGTAGTTATCATTTTTATCAGACATGTTTACAGTTTTCAGCCTTACATACCAGTACATGTTATTCGTACTGACATCACTTCATCTTGGGACCCTTCCTACAATCATGCTGCAGGTATAGGCCGAGGCTCAGATCATCAGACGTAGTAGGAGCCAGATTTTAGCAGAATAGTGGTATGCTCCTCTCTTTCAGGAGCCATGTCCTAGTTTGGACTATTTTTAGTTTTTTGTACAGAATGGGTAGGCCGGGGCCTTGTCCCATTCATTTCAGTTTGTTTACTCTGTAGAGGCTGATGTGGACTAGTTTGTATAGTAGTGTGGGGTGTGTAGTCATATTGGTTTTTCATTGCTTTGCTTAGCTTTATGTATCCTTGTCGGCTTTCTAGGTTGCATATTTATAATTGTCAAGAATTATTAGCCTAGTATTTATTTTGGTTGGTTATGACAGGTGGATTGGTCAGCCTTAGTGTTACATTTACAGATGCTATATAGCCGGCTTCTCGATCGACCATGAATCGAGTGCCATTTGCGCCCTACCCTAGTTTTGAGGCGTGACAGACTTCGTATCAGAGCGAAGTCGTGTCCTAGGGAGTCCACAAAGCCGTGTCTAGTCGAGTCTTGCTTATGGGTATGTTGTGCACAATACTTATAATCAGGAGGCTACAGAACATTTAGGAATTATTTCACTTCTTTTACTAATAGTTCATGCTATAGGTCGAGCTCATAAGTAGTGTGATATCTAAATCGTGTTATTGTTTCAGAGTATGCCTTTGACAAGGAAGATGACTACAAGGTTGATTGGCACAGCAGTTGGGGAGGGTACTAGTCTCCCTCCAATGGATAAGAGAGACATGTCAGAGGCTCAGAGTGAATCTCCTGCCCCAAGTATTACAGTTCCTCCTGCACCGGCCAGAGCAATGGCAGATAGACCTCCAACTCCTCCCGCACCAGCAGTACTTAAGGGTAGTAGAGTGCCAGACCCTCCCATTCCTGTGGTACCTCAAATTTTTCCGGAAGGAAAGGGTCTTGAGGGAGTTGTTCAGCTGATGGCTCATACAACCGCAGGTCAAGAGCGATGATTGGAGGTGATGGAGAGACATAGAGGCCAAAAAACTGAGAGTTCTAGGGCCCGCGAGTTCTTGTGTTTGAGCCCTCCTATATTCACTGAATCAGACCTAAGAGAGGATCCTCAAGACTTTATCGATCAGACTTATAGGGTGTTAAAGGTGATACGACCTACAACGACTGAGGAAGTAGAGTTCGCGGACTTCAGACTACGTGATTTGGCCATATTGTGGTATGAGGCTTGGGCTCCATCTAGAGGAGCCGATGAACCACCAACTGAGTTTGAAGAGTTCTCTGAGGCCTTTATTCACCACTATCTACCCTGGGAGCTTCGACAGGCTTGAGCTGAGCAGTTTTTGCACCTAGAGCAAGGAAGTATGAGTGTACGTGAGTATTGTCTTCGGTTTAATTCTCTTTCCAGGTATGCTCCTCACATGGTTTAGACAATGGAGGATAGATTTCATCGATTCGTGTTAGGGTTGGGGCTTCATATAGCTCGAGATTGCTTGGGGGTATCTACTCAGGAGCACATGGACATTTCACGAATTTAGGCTTTCGCCTAGAGGGCAGAGGATTTGGTTCATCAATTATGGGATACTCGGAGACAACAGGAGCAACGAAAGAGAGCTAGGATTGTGGGTCCTTACAGAGGGCCGCAGGGTGACCCAGGGGCTCAGTCATCCAGGCAGTCAGTTAGGCCAATAGGGACTGCCCCACCTCAGTTTTAGGGACAGATAAGGGACCAAGGCCCAGCTCCATCTAGCTCTCGACGACAGGAGCGAGCAGGGAAGAGGAGACCACCATTGTCGCCTTATATACGGTGTGGGAAATCTCATTCAGGTTAGTGTCGTCAGGGGCAGAATGTATGTTATCATTGTGGGCAGCCAGGGCACTTCATGAGGGATTGTTCAGATAGGGTCGAGGCAGATCAGGCGCTATCAGCGGTTGCTTCGTCAACCTCCGTTCGATCTCCCAAACCTGATCATCAGCTAGCAACAGGCCATGGAAGAGGCAGAGGGAGAGAGGCTTCTAATTCTGGGGCAACCCAGAATCGATTTTATGCTTTGGGCGGTTGACAGGACTAGGAGGCTTCACGTGATGTTTTTACAGGTACTTTGATTATTTATTCTCGTGCAGTATATGTCTTACTTGATACTGGTTTTACATTCTCTTATGTCACACCATTGGTTGTGAGTCAATTTGAGATAGTCCCTGAGTTATTATCTATACCATTTGTTGTTTCTATGCCAATTGGCGAATCTGTGTTAGCTAGATGAGTTTACTGAAACTGCATAGTATTGGTATGTGATAGATCAACTTAACTTATCTAGTTTAGCTTGAAATGGTTGATTTTAATGTCATTTTTGGTATGGATTGGTTGGTCGCATGTTATGCTAATGTTGATTGCAGAGCTAAGGTTGTCAGATTCAATTTTCCTGGCGAGCCAGTCCGGCAATGGCAAGGTGATGCCGCTATGCCTAATTGTAAGTTTATTTCATAACTTAAGGCTCAAAAGTTGATATCCAAGGGTTTTATTTCTCACTTGGTTTGGGTAAGAAACTTGGAATGTGAGCCTATGACTCTCCAGTCAATTCCTATTGTAAATGAGTTCCCTGAGGTCTTTCCAGAGGATTTGCTTGGAATTCCTCTTGAAAGGGAGATAGATTTTGCTATTTATCTACTTCCAGGTACTCAACCTATATCAATCCCTCCTTATAGAGTGGCTCCAGTAGAGCTAAGGGAATTAAAGAAGCAGTTGAGAGATCTACTTGAGAATGGATTCATTCGACCTAGTGTATCACCTTGGGGTGCACCAGTTCTCTTTATGCTAAAAATGGGTCGTTAAGAATGTGTATCGACTATAGGCAACTAAATAAGGTTACGATTAAGAATAAGTACCCACTTCCCAGGATTGATGACCTATTTGATCAGTTAGAGGGTGAAAGATGCATCTCAAAGATTGATTTGACATCCGGGTACCACCAGTTACGGGTTAGGGAAGTTGATATCCCCAAGACTTTCTTCAGTACTAGATATGGCCATTATGAGTTCTTAGTGATTTCATTTGGGCTTACTAATGCCCCATCAGCTTTTATGGACCTGATGAATCGGGTGTTTAGGCATTTTCTTGATGTATTTGTGATCGTCTTCATTTATGATATTCTGATTTACTCGCGATCCGAGGCCGAGCATGTAGGTCATTTGAGAGTAGTATTACAGACTCTACAGGAGCACAAGTTATATGCTAAATTTTCTAAATGTGTGTTTTGGCTAACATTTGTGGCTTTCCTTGGTCATGTAATTACAACTGAAGGTATAAGAGTGGATAGTCTGAAAAGAGAGGCAGTAAAGACTTGGCCCAGACCCTTGAATCCTATAGAGGTTCGCAACTTTCTAGGGTTAGCAGGTTATTATCGCCGATTTGTGGAAGGTTTATCTACTATCGCTGCACCATTGACAAAGTTGACTCATAAAGCATCTAAGTTTCTGTGGACAGAGGCATGCGAGCGAAGTTTTCAGGAATAGAAGGATAGGCTGACTTCAGCACCTGTCCTGACTCTTCCCGAGGGTGTCGAGGGTTATGTGGTCTATTGTGATTCTTTGAGAGTTGGGCTAGGTTGTTTTATGATGCAACATGGAAAGGTCATTGCTTATGCCTCTAGACAGTTGAGGAAGCACGTGCAAACTTATCCTACCCATGATCTTGAGTTGGCCGCAGTGGTATTTGCATAGAAGATTTGGCGCCACTACTTATACGGGGTACATGTTGATATCTTCACAGATCATAAGAGCCTCCAGTATTTGTTTCAGCAGAAGGAGTTGAATTTACGCCAGAGAATGTGGTTAGAATTGCTGAAAGATTATGATGTTAGCATTCTGTATCATCCGGGAAAGGCAAATGTTGTAGCTGATACACTAAGTTGCAAGTCTATGGGTAGCATGAGTCATATTCAGGTTGACAGGATTGAAATGATGAAGGCTCTACGACAGTTGGCTAACTTACAGATTTGGTTACTGGATGCCGAAGATGGGGGTGTTATTGTAAAAAACACGGCAGAATCGTCCTTGGTAGTGGAAGTTAAGCAATGACAATATGATGATGAAGAGTTAGTCTTACTGAGAGACAATATACCACAATAGAAGTAGAGCTTATTTGATTGTGGACTCGATGGAGTTCTTAGATACCAGGGCAGTCTATGTGTACCTAATGTTGATGAACTACAGGAACTAATTATGAATGAAGCTCATTATTATCGATATTCAGTACACCCAGGTGCAACAAAGATGTATTGTGACCTAAGGCATCTATATTGGTGGAATGGCGTGAAAAAGGACATCACCAGTCTTGTGACTCAGTGTCCCAATTGCCAACAGGTGAAGGTTGAGCACCAAAGGCCTGGTGGTTTCGTGTAGGATATAGAAATTCCAGCCTGGAAGTGGGAGGTGATTAATATGGATTTTATTATAGGATTTCCTAGAACGAGAAGGAAGCATGATTCTATCTGGGTAATAGTTGATAGATTAACTAAATCAGCTCACTTTTTGCCAGTTAAGACCACATATGCTGCAGAGGGTTATGCTAGGCTTTATATACGAGAGATAGTTCGCCTACATGGCATCCCCTTGTACATTATTTCTGACAAAGGTGCTCTGTTCACAAAAAACTTTTGAAAGTCTTTTCAGAAAGGCCTGGGCACTCAGGTAAGCCTCAGTACCGCATTTCATCCCTAGATAGATGGACATGTTGAACGCACCATTCAAACGCTTGAAGCGCGCCTGTGTTTTAGATTTTGGCGGAAGCTGGGATGATCATGTTTCCCTTATTGAGTTCACCTATAATAATAGCTACCAGGCAAGTATTCAGATGGCTCCATATGAAGCTTTATATGGGCGAAAATGCAGGTCACCGGTGGGTGGTTTGAACTCAGTGAGGCAGAGTTATTGGGGCCAGACTTAGTGCAGCAAGCTATAGACAAGGTGAAACTTATTAGAGATCGACTTCAGACAGCCCAGAGCAGGTAGAAGTCTTATGCAGATGTACAACATCGAGCGTTGGAGTTTTTTGTTAGTGATTGGGTCTTCCTGAAAGTGTCACCTATGAAAGGCGTTATGCGATTTGGCCGAAAAGGCAAGCTGAGTCCTAGATATGTTTGGCCCTACAGAGTTATCCATAGGATAGGAAAAGTGTCCTATGAGTTGGAGTTGCCACCAGAGTTAGCGATTGTCCACCCAGTATTTCATGTATAAATGTTGCGGAAGTGTATAGGAGAACCAACCCGTGTTATGCCTATCGATGATGTACGAATTTCTGAGGAGATGACCTACACCGAGGTTCCAGTAGCTATTCTTGACCGGAAAGTCAAGAAACTTTGAACGAAAGAAGTTGATCAGGGGCATATTTATATGCCAAATTGATACTCAAATGCATAGATTTTGCCTTGTTTATCCAACAATGTGTGTGCATTCTCATGTAAATTGTAGGAAAGTGTGATTTTATACTAACCAACATGATTAGCGTTGTTTTGCAGGAA
>JACEIK010002965.1:154231-175346 GCA_018107945.1 Datura stramonium
CTATATTACTTGTACAACCCGTACACTTGCGGGCTCATCAGAAGTCGCCTTAGTTAAAGTATTATGGTGAAGTAATAACATCGAGGAAGTGACTTGGGAGGCTGAGGAGGAAAAGAAGAATAAATATCCTCACCTATTTATGATGTCGACGTGATGGTAAGGTATGTTTGATACTTAAGTTACTGAGTAACTATTTTGAAGCATATTAAGTGAAATTAATTTCCATTCAGGGACAAATGTTCCTAAGGGGGGAAGAATATAACACCCCAGAAAATTTTTGGTGATTATTTGATATTTTTATGCTAGGTTAAGGAAATTACGGGTTGTATATTGGTCGTAGATGACAAGGGAAATGTGTACGATCAATAAACAAAAGAGTATGCGAAGTTCATTAGTAAGGGTCAACTTTAAACGATCATATCTCCCAATATATAATGATTATAAGCCCCACGACCTATCAACCTAAAGGTATTTGAGACTAGCTTGGATAACATCAAACCACTTGTCAATCGGAGTTCGGAGTAATAAGTTATGGGTATTTTACCGAACCATCGCGAGCGGTGACGCGGGCGTGACCCCCTAGCGCCTCCACCGCCCTATTTACTTAAAATGTGATTATTCACTTGTACAAAACATTTTCAGCTAAATATAAATCAACCAGATTGCTCAGGATTCCATTTCTCTATCAATTACAACAGCTAGGACACAGAAAATCAAGGAGGAACATCAAGCAAAGTTCAAGCAAATCACAAAATAAGTTGAGATTACCTTGCCAAGTATGTTAGGGGATGTTTTGGAGCTCGTTTTGGCAAGGTTTTGAAGAAGTTTTTCTGTGTTTCAAAATATATTTGTACTGCCTATATATCCATCTTTGAGTAGGTGTTGAAATCAGGAGAAAAGGTAAGTATTTCTCCCCTTTTAAACCTCTCAAATTGCAAAGCGAAAATTTGGAAATTGGCAGCTAAGTGAGCTGCCGATGGATTGTTTGTTAGCTGAGTTTTGCTCGTTTTCCTTAGGCCTTTTGGATGTTTTTTTTTCTGGAATTATACTTCATATTGAGGTGTAGAATTACATAAAAATTAAGGTAAAATTTCACTCTTGTTTCTCGCTCAAAAGTTAGTGAAAACTAGTTGAGAAAATGGCTAAATGTTGTTGATGTTGCAGTGTGTTGTTGTTGCTATTGTGACTGCCTATGGTTAGTTATTTTGGCTGAATTTTTGCTATATATTAATCTTGTAGTTTTATTATAAAACCACTGTATTAAGGAGGTTGAAGGATGATCATTGATATAGGAAATCGGCTAGAGAAAAGTTCATCGGAGAAAGGTATGTAGGGCTCCCCGTCTATCATTCTTTTAAGCACGATTTGTGTGTTGTGAATCTAATGAGACAGAAAACTATTTAAAAGTCTTGAGGAAGTATGTTAAGCTTTATTTAAGCTTTAAAGTTCCATGTTTTATTTAGGATAAATGTTAAGATTATTCCTAGCCGAAGTGAGACATCTAAAGTGTGATATTGTGTTGATTGTTGTCGTAGTTGTACATTGAGTTGGAGACCCCTCAACATGGGAATTGTTAGCTGGTCCTTAMTKKATGTCATGTGTATATATATKTTATGTTAAATGTGTTTAAAGGTCTGGTTGCTAACTGAAATTGGTGAAAGAGCCAAGATGAGGACGTATAAACAATTTTAAGCCACGTAAAGACGCCACAAGCTATTGATGGTAAACGAGCTTATTGAATTAGGATTACCTTGTTATGGCTGTCCTTCATCTTATGTGTATGTTATGAAATATGTCAGGCCAAGGGGAGATTTCATTATCCCTTTCCCTTAAGCCGAACGACAAGCTAGCGAGTTTCTGAGCTCTAATGTCCCTAGAACACGATCTATAAATTTTGTTGAAACTCTTAGGTCATCCGTAGTTCCTTATGATTTATACAAGTTTTTAATACATGCATTTAAGTTCTATTTTCTATCTTTACATGTTATATATACTCAATTCCAGTTATGCATTACGAAGGAGGCCTATGCAGGCCACATGTTTAGTATTCGCCATTTCTATGTTGTACGTATTGAGCTAGTCCAATATAAGACATATCGGCTCCATTTATGATTTTGTCTAAGATTTATTGATTTTACCCCGGTGTGGTACAGCGGCTGGACGGATTTTACCCCTGTATGGTACACCGGCTGGAGGCATTTTTATTTTTACCCCGGTGTGGATCACTGGCTAGACGAATTGTATATAGATTTTATGGTTGGCTGTCTGCTGACATTTCAGTTATAGTCTTTGTTGTGCATTAGATGGTTACATTTATACTTCAATAATGAGTTATTGTCAGGTTTCTGTTTTCAGGATTCCGGGTTGTTACTACTCCTTATTTCTGGCCTAGTTATCATTTTTATCTTACATGTTTACAGTTTTCAGCCTTATATACCAGTACATTTTATTCATACTGACGTCCCTTCATCTTGGGACCCTTCCTGCAATCGTGCTGCAGGTACAGGTCGAGGCTCAAATCATCGGATGCAGTAGGAGCCAAATTTCAGCGGAATAGTGGTATGCTCCTCTCTTCCAGGAGCCATGTCCTAGTTTTGACTATTTTGAGTTTTGTGTACAGCATGGGTAGGTCGGGGCCCTGTCCCGTGCATTTCAGTTTGTTTACTCTGTAGAGGCTGATGTGGACTAGTTTGTATAGTAGTGTGGGTTGTGTAGCCGTATTGGTTTTTCATTGCTTTGCGTAGCTTTATTGTAGCCTTTTCGGCTTTCCAGGTTGCATATTTATAATTATAAAAGCATTATTGACCTAGTATTTATCTTGGTTGGTGTGAAAGGTTCCTTGGTCAGCCTTAGTGTTACATTTATAGATGCTATATAGCCGACTTCTCAATCGACCATGAATCGAGTGCCAATTGCACCCTACCCTTGTTTTGGGGCGTGACACTATCACATAATTTATTAGTCAACCCTAGTGCTATCGACTGGAAGGTAAGACCATTCTGTTAAGATTCTAGCCTTGGTGGCATCAAGGCATGCCAACGGCCTACGGGCAAGCTTTACTGTCTATATAGGCATCAACTGGAAAGTTATATCGCCCACCTTATGCTTTCCAATTTTACCAAGTTAGGCCCAACAACTATCTGCAAGCTTCTAAGGCCTTGGTATGATAGCAAGATATTAGAATCCCTCTAAACGATAGACAGGTGAGCACGTAAATCTCTACGATGCTCCTAGCATTAATCACACTTAATAAATTCTTTCCTGTCGAGGGATACTACGATGCAGTCTTAATTCATCTTGCAACAGCTACCCACAACATAAATAATTATTATCTACTGGTAGCAGCTAAACACAACATGTATAATCATTATCTATTCGCAACAGCTAATCACAACATACATACGTTCAATTTACTTACAACGGTATAGTTCGAATCAATTATACGACGAGAATAACTTGCCGAAAGAGGTTAGCCTTAACATACCTCAAATGCCGATTTTCGTTCACCCAAATGGCTCCAACCTGAAGAAGATAATTCAACTCAATTGCAGCCCTTATGCTGAGAGAATAAGGCTATTTTTAATAATAGAAAATGGCTAATAACAATATCTTTCATAGACATTAGCTACAACTCAAATGTTGTCCAATTTGGCTTAAATCTTACAAATTCCTAAGAGTTTAGAAGGTAGAAATGCTTACCTATCCCTTGTAGCCACTTAGGACTCAACTAGAAGTGATTTCTACAACTTTTACTCAGCGGGGTTCTGGTACTTCAAGCAAGATCTCAAGAAATAACTCCATATGGATGTTCCTCGTAGGCCGGGAACTCGTTATCCAAGATGAATTTTCATTTGAATGGAGTTTAATGGCGTAATTTCGTGAAAATCAAAATGAAATCATCGCTCACCTTCTCTCCTCTGATTTGGGGAAATATTGAAATGGGTCCTTTAAACATTGAGGGGGTTTATATAATTTTAAGGTGGTGGAAGGGAGGCACGGCGCGCCAAGAGGCGAGAGCTTAAGGCATCGGGGCAGGGGCGCAGCGTGGTGCTCCTTGCGCCTTGCCTCTGCTTCGGCCTTCTGTTCGCTCGATGATGCACTCATTTTCTCACTCCTGAGCCCTCTCCCGCATACGTTGTACTCCAAAACTCTCAACATACATACACATGCGTCGGTTAAATAATAGAAACTCACGGGGTGTAACACGTCATCCATATATCATAGAGGAGGGTCACTACTCTATGACTACAATGACTCGTACAAATGAAAAAATTACTATGTTCAAAGGTCTTCCCTTCAAAAAAGAACCAAGGTCATAAGATAAACCGAAGGGTTGGTGATGTATGCTTTTTTTAAATAAAAAGTTCAAATAAAATTATGATGGCATACACACCCTTAACCTCAAAATTTTGGAAATATCCCCTTAGAGCATCTATAAAGTAAAAATCAGACATGAGTGAGAAATACACCCTAAGGCCCTCTAGGGCCTAGCTAGAAACATATCTCTTTGATTGACAGGTCGCATGATCCCACACTTATGCTCAAGACATGTTCCTTATCATTAACATCGGGTACTCATACTTCCCCTTTCCTGCACACCAAACAAATAACAAAAGTGAACACTATATAAAAAGTAACAAAAAACTACACTATTACAAATAGGGTTGCCTCCCAACAAGCGTTTGATTTAACACCGCGACACGATGCCATCAAGTTTCACCACCTTTCCTTCCACTTTGAGCTTGTAAATTTCACCCCTGGTTTCTTTTCCAATTTTCTAATATGCTCAAGGGTCTGTGGTATAAACTCCAAGTAATAGATGTTGTATCTTGTACTTATTTTCCCTCAAGTGAGGGATGTCATTATGTCTCTTCGGCATCATAAATTTTAGAATACAGGGGCATTGTTCCTCATCTACACCTCTCCCATAGGCTTGGTAGGCTCTATTTCTAGGTTGTACACCAAACGCAATGTTGAAAAGTGTTTTGAATAAGGACAAATACACCCTAACTCCAAGACTGTATTATGCTTGACATCCTAACTTTTATCCACCTCCTCAACATCGACATCAACCAAAAAAGAATAATCTAATGGTTGGGATTCTTCTTCTTGTTTTATGCATTGGCTAGTATCCAAAACACTTTGTAATTGGGCCATAGACGCCTCAACTTTTTTATTCAAAAGACCCTGCAGTTCATGGATACTTGAGCCATATTGGTCTATCTTTTATATGAGCTTCTTTTCTTCAACTTAAGGTTCCCCTTTTGTATTGACTATGACTTTGACTTGAAAATCATTTCAAGTTTCGGCCTCAGCCTTCATTTCCGTGAGCTTGGCACTCATCCTTTTTAAAGCTTCTCCCTACTCAATATGCTACTTCCTCATTACTTTTATATGCTCCAGGATCAGTTTTTTCATATAGCTTATTTAAGCATGAAATTCCTTCTCTTCATTATTCCAAGAGGAGCATAACAGGGGCTTGGGAAAGGGGAACAAAAATTTGGGAAAATACTCTAATGGCCATCCAGACGACCACATACACCACAAGTGTGACAGTGTTGCCACAAGTGGGGTCCTTCATAATTCATACATCAATCACCAAAATACAAATACCCATCATTTGACCCATTTATATACCAATATATCATGTTAAGAAGAGTGGTAATAATAAAAGAAAGAAAAATAAAAATCTATACAACATACTTACAAAAATTAAATAGTTGAATAGTGAAATAAAAATCTAACCAAAAAAAATTAAGGTCCCCGACATGGCGCCAAAAACTTGATGTCATATATTCAGGTCCCCGACACAATGCCAAAAACTTGATGTCTCCTAAGTGCATGCAGGAGCACATGGTCATCAAGTAATATAGGACGGTGAAGTCCCGATTATCAACCCCTCAGAGACTTGTCAGATGAATCATTTTAAGGTTATTTCTTTATTTCGCTATTCTAACCAAATAGATAAAATGGGGAATGGTTTGAAGAATTAAACTACTAAATTTAAAATATAAAACTAACTAAAGATTGTTGAAAACTTGTTTGTACTTCAAATGATGATGGAAATCTAGGGAGTTGGCGCTTTTGTTTCAGGTTGAGTTTTCAAGACGTGATTATGTTATATCAGTTCCTCCTAAGGTTGCTCGTTGCAAGTTACTATCCCATTCGTTGCCACACTCCCGAGCATCCAAGAACTATCTCATGAACCCTAATACCTATATCACTATGGTTGCAAGAGAAACATGAAACATACTTGTATATCAACTAAATAGTGTTGAAGGGTATATCTCTATCCTCATCAATAATTTCTAACCTCCAACCAATGGGCCAAAGCATCTTAAAATTTCTTCTTTACATTTACTTTTATCGGTTCCCTCTCCCATGTTCAACCAAAAGCCAACAGATTTACTCACAAGGTGATCAGTCTAGTGAATAAGTAATTAAAACAAGTAAATATAAAAAACCTTTAATGAAAAATCAAAACTAGGATTAATCAGTCTTTTAAATGTCAACCATCAACTATGGAAAAAACACTAGAAATAGCACTTAGCCACTCAATAGACAGGCGAAAAAACAAATACATAATCATCATTCCAAGAAAAATGATAAACAAAAGAAGAAACCTAAGTGGAACTTGTCTCTCCTCCCAAAAGTTGCATTTATAACTTTCTACAATTAAACAAAATGATGAATGATATAATAATTAATCCCTAGATGTTATATTTATAGGTGAGCCTTCAAATGATGCTTTTTCCCTAAAATAATCTTCTTAAAAATTAGCAAAAACTCATCCAGAAAGGTATGGTACTCCGCCCCATCCATATCCCCAAGGAGTTAGTCAAATTTTCTCTAAAGAATGGCTTCGGGCAACCATTCTCGCTATAGCACCAAGGAGTTAGCCAAATTTCTGAAATTCTAAGCACCTCTGGCACCCCACTTCATTCATAGAACCAGAGTTTTAGTCAATTTTTTGAGCTTGAAAACCCTTATGGCGCCCCACTTCTTCCATAGCCCCAGAATGTTAGGAAAATTTCCTATGTCTGGAATGCTTCTGGGGCTCCACGCCATCCATCTCACCAACGTGCTAGTCAAGTTCTCATCTTTGAAGCCAAAGTACCTGGTGCCCCATGCTATCCATAGCATGAACTTTGTTACATTTTTATCTGAAACACAAGTGTTGGGCGCGCGACACCAGCCATAGCCCCAGGCCGACTTTTTCCAACACTTTTTCTTCACATATAGAGTAATTTTTGGGTCCTTTTTCCTTGGTTTCTTTCTCAAAACATCTACAAACATTCACTATATCACAAGACACATGAAAAATAAATTCATACATTTCATAAGGATTATGAACTCAAAATAAGGAAAAATATGGGTAAAAACAAGCCGAATAGGCATAAGAATATGTCCAACAACATCTGTGTAAATAACATTAGTGATCGCTCAGTTGTCTATTAATAGTTTAATGCCATTTCTAGATCCCTTTTTGTTATGAGTTGCAGTTGAATTTGTACACATCAGTCTTGGTTTTTAGTGTTTGAAAGAAAAGGGAGTCAATACTCGATCATGGTCATATGTGCAAAGTTTGACATTGCTGGCTGTGAGTTTTCTTTTTTACTTTCTATTTAAGCGTTGTATTTGTAGTAGTATTTTTGTTTGCCTTAGGACATGTAAAAGTTCTAAATTGAGGATGTTGATTTGTCGTGGTTTTACGAAACTTTTGACGCTTAAAACATAGAAAAGATGCTAGAACTTGGGTGTGTTTATATGGATATGAGGTTCTTTTTCTGTATTTTTAGGGAAATCAAGTTCGGGAGTTGGATTTTCAAAAAGGAGTGCAAAAGTATAGAAAATAGTCCACTACAGGTCATTGTACGAGTTGTACCATCTGGATACGACCTATACCTAGTGCCCGTAGAAGAGATTCAGAGAATGCACAAGTGCAAAGATAAATGTATGACTAGACAGTACGAGCCTTACTACCTCGGTAAGAGCCATACAGAGTGATCGTATCAGAGAATCAAAACATGATCACTACAAGTCCTAATGTAAGAGATGATCCCACGAGTCGTGACATAATTGTAGGAGTCATATCACAAACTCGTGGTGAGAACCAGAGAGTTTGATACTTGGCAACCTCAAGGCACAAGTTGATTGCATAGGTTGTACCAATATGGTATGAGTCTTATGAAGGACCGGCAGGAGGATCATCAGAGATGACATATTTCAGGAGTTCAGACCACAACTACCGCCTATGACTCATAGTGATAATGTACGAGTCTAACTAGCATTCTGTGCTTGAGAGATCTAGAAGTTGCAGAACTATACCATGAGCGCTGACCATGAATCATAGCAGCATGCTATGATTAGCAAGTCATCCCGATGGTAGCAGTTCCAATTAATTTAGGAAAGAATTTATTTAACTATATTCCTTTTATTTTTGATGAGGAGATCTGATACTTTTCATTCTATTTGTGCTTTTGACTTTTGGGACACTACTTGGAGAATAATATACACAAAAACCTTGAGCAAAGTTCATCATTTTTTTCTTAATATTCAAAGTTTATTGTGCAAATGATTAGTGGTTTTTTCTTCCGTCTATTGTAAGTTTCTAATTATGGTTCTCCTAAGAATTCTGATTTCTTTATTGCAATTATGAGTAGCTAAAACCTCCACAACAGGGGTTGTTGGAACCATGATGAAATAACAAATTAGGGTTAACATAGCATGATTCTAAACCAATATGAATACTTGTATTTTTCTTATCATCATGCTATTTATATCATAATGGATTATGTGCATAATGTTAGGATTAGCCCTTATTCTATTGTTAATTTAATCTAGAGAACTAGAGATCAGGAAAAGAGAAAAACAACAAAGCCTTGAAATTAATTTTTATTGAATAACTTGAGTTGTGGTCACAGGAAAGTTAATTTGAAATTATTGATAAAGGTTAGTTGAAAACACTCATGAGACCTAACCCGGTGATTGAGTATATTTATCTAATAAGGGTGAATCAACCATTTGGATGAACGTAGTTCATCAATTCTACAACCTATGTATTTAAATAGATCACAAGTGTAATAGCCCTTCCTAATTATGAAGCTATGGGGATCACTTCCCTAGTTAATTGCATATCTATGTTAACAACATCATTTCACAATACTTTTACTTGATTATTTCTCTTAAAACCTCCTTTAGTAAATAATTGAAATAAAAGTGTAAATACTAGCATTAGTCGATATATTGACCATATTCCCTGTGGGATCGACTCCAACCTTAGTTGCATTCTTTATTGAGAACGACCGCATTATACTTCTTCAGAGGTGTAATTTAAGCTTATCAAAGTAGCCTCACCTTTTCCCCCACCAGCTCAGTTTCAACATGAGGTACTAGTTTCCTCCTTAGTACTCTACTTAGTTTTATGCCTCTCAGTTCCTTTCATGTCTTATTATGCATGTATGTTTCATGAATACAGTTCAGTATATGTATCTAAGTCAGAGTCAGTAATTCCATCAGTATTCAATCTATAGCTTTCAGTTTTGGGATTGCAACTCTTTCCCTATCATTCAAGCTTGTTTAGTCTCCATTCGAGGATGAATTTTTCCAAGGGGGAGATAATGTAACACCCCAAAAATTCCTACTATCAGACCCTAGACTTAGAGAAGAAACTAGCAAAAATATCTGAATTTTTTTCTCAAAATGAGTCATGGTATGACTTGTTACATGGTACCATGAGTCATGGTTAGACTTGTGGTGAGCTACAGTGAATCTTCAGGCTCCAGATGGTATGACCCATGTGATGATTCATTATGCCTAGTAACGACTCGTCATGTGAGTCCTCATGAGCTAGCAATCTAGAAAATGTTAAGTCTTTTAGAACCAACAAGTCAAGTGACGACTCATGAGATCTTAATGGTTAGTGATGAGGAATCATAGGACGAAGTTTAGAAAATGATGTAAGATAGGTTCTCTGACCATAAATCATGTGACAACTCGTGGTAAGAAAAGACCACTTTTTGTGCTGGGCTGTTGTATGAAGATCAGAGGAGTGCAGAATCAGGACCCTCTTATAATGACTAGTCACCACGAGTTATGGTGATAACCAATGACTTGTGGTATGAGTCGTGGCGACTGGCAAACAAAATTTTAAATGTGATTTTCTATGGGTATTTTTGTAACTTCCTATGCTTTTATCTCCTAAATAAGGTCATTTTGGGTTTCCATAAAGGAGTATTTAAGGGTTAATTTAAAACTAAACCTTCATCCTACTCCTAACACCTGAAGTTGAATCCTCGAGTAATTAGGGTTCTTCCTCATCTCAACTCTCTTGGGTCTCAAGTTTAGGCAAGGATTCATCAAAGCCCAGGTATGTAGGTTCATGAATGGGGGATTTCTTCCACCCTCATGTGCAATTCAAACTCAATTTTATGAATTCAAGTCTCCAATGATTATTTTTATGAAATTCTAGGGTTAGACCTAATTTGATGGAAATCTCCATGATCTCTTATGAATTCAATTCCCTAATGTTTCTATCTATGATTTATGATTATGATAACTTTATTTCTATGTAAAAGCTCTCATGAATTTCTTTTTTAAATTTATGATGAATTACTCAAGTATGCATGAATTTTCATGAATTTTATGTATCATGGCTGTAATTTTCAGTAATTGTTTTCATGGCTAGTTCACATATGTCACAAAATCTATGTATTCACCATTTTTAAACTAGTCCTTGAAAAACCCATGTTTCATGATTATGATATGAGCATTATGTATGTTTTGGGAGTACTATTTAACACCGAGTAGGTTGGGGTTATGTGCACCCAGGTCTCAAAACTACGTGCCACCCTAGGTATGATAGGGGTCCTTGCCATAGAGTGTTTCCCATGCCGAATAGGCTCATGAGTGATATCATGCCTCATGGTTCTTACCCTTTGCAAGGTATGAACACCCTTTCGACTAGGGTTACTGGTTAGGCTCCATGTGTGCTCACATTGAGTATGTCAGTTATGGGAATCTCTTGTTCTTGCTTGTATTTTAAGTTGTTCATGTTCAGTATTTACGATATCATACTTTATAGTATTTTTGACTCATTAATCAGTTTATGAGCTTTTACTTATGATTTCAAACATGTTAAGCTATATTATTTTACTTTCAAAACTTTCGGTTATTATGCTTTAGTTTATAATAAACAACTCATGTTTATGACTATCTCATGATCACGATTTTAGCATATTGTCCTTGCTCGCATGATTTACTTACCCTACATACTCAGTACATTCAATGTAATGATCACATACTTTTAGGATATATCATCTCATGATATAGGTTTAGGTGATCATTCTTAGCTCCACCGTCATATTCAGTCTTTCTCTAGATTCAACATAGTTTTGGTAAGTCCTCAATCATCCGAGGAAATCAATTTTGATTCGTGTACTTTTTATGTCATTTCAGTTTTCATATTTAGTAGCGCTATTTAAGGGTGTTATTACATAAGCTCATTTTATGATAGAGGATTTTAGACATGATGTATAGATACTCAACTATTTGACTTGTCGTCTCATTTTTTATGATTTATAATATCTTTGATGATGAGTTACATGATTTATTTTCACTTAGTTTTATGCTTATGATTTTGGTATGCATGTGTCATGGATTAGCTTGAGGTTATTCATGGTTCTAGGTCCTGTGTTACATCCGGAGTCTATGTTCGGATTTTGAAAAATGCTCTGAGTAATTCTTGCCTAAGACTAGAGCTCCCCAAAAACTGAATTGGAGGGACCCTACTGCGCTAGTCAGCCAATCGTCTTTGTACCTGAAGCTACACTACAAAATAATATAGTACTCCTCGAAGAAAGGCCATTAGTAAATGGAATAGTTCTATATATAAGATAGAAACAAGTGAAACATGAAGTATGAAGGAGTACAGAAACTATGAAAAACTCATAAACGTGTAAAAATTATAGGGTTCAAAAAGAAAAACATCCAATTTGCCCTTAAAATTTGTAGCTCATACTACGCAACCGATATAGTGCATCATGTAAATATGGAGTCCGATCCCTATGATTTGATCGGCTAAGACACCACCTACTTTGCTGAGTTAGAGGCCTAAAACTGACTTGCTAGAAAGATTCTGTAATCATCAACTGTAGAGGAATAAACTCGAGATGTGCTCGTACCCTATGTTCTCCATACCCACACCGACAAATGTAGATTCAGGAACTTTGTCCTGATAGAATCATTCCTTCTCGATCAACTACTTTCCCTCTAATAAAAATCATGTTACTAAAAGATAGTCCTTGGGCTTACTCTTATTCTTTATCTGGAATGTCTATTTTGAAAACTTGGCCTTATCTAAAGGCTATACATCAAATACCGTGATATGTTCTTAAAAATTATAACTCAAAATCATACAACATGGTATTAATTAACACTCATAATCATGATAAAGTTTACATGCCATAATCTCAAGTAAAAATCATATACGACTACTTGTCAAAATCAAGGATATAAATTCTATGGTAAAATCTCAAGATACTTCATCAAATTCATATTTAAGCAAATACAAGAAAAATCATAATTTGTGTAGTAATATCATAGATGGACAAGGAAACTCATAAAAATAGTTGATGTGATGAATTAAGTTCCTCATACAGATATACAAAATCCATGAGGTAAAACATAAAATTTCTCAGCTCTTAGTAAAATCTTCATCAAACATATAGTAAGTCTTGCAAGAGTAGGGAAAATAGATTTTTGGGAAGAAACATGATATCACATACTTTTAGAGTTGCCTTACATACCTTAGTTTTTATAAAGCAAGAGAAAAACACAAGTAAAAGCTTAGGAGAAGGGGTTGTTAGATATTCCTTGATCTAGAAGTACATTTTTCTTGAAATTCTAGGAGGAAAGAAGCTAGAAAATCACCAACATGAACATGCCTGTAGGAAATTCTTTGGAAAGAGCTTGGTAGAAATTATGCTAAAGTAGGAGATCTTGGAGAATAGAGAGGAGCCATTGATGAGTTGGTAATTTACCAACTCATTAGACTTTTAAGAATGAGCTTTTCCTTTTTTTAACTCATTTAGGAAAGTTTTATGCCCTTTCTCTTTGATTGTGCATGTATTGAACTTAAACAGGGAAAAGAGAGGAATTGAACTAAGAGCAAAATGCTGGAAGAAGAAGACCTACAGTTTGCAGGTTTGCACGTGCGAAACATAAGTCCCACGCAGGATCACACTAGTCAAGAGCTGAAGAGCACCTGTGAAACACATGTAATCACCTGCGAAATGTAGGTGCAATCACAGGACAAATCCAAGCTACTCTGACCCAGAGGTGAGAGAGATATGCGTCTCATAGATGGACACCTGAGTTTTGCAGGTGCCATGCAAGTGGAGTTCATGCTGAAAAGGGTAAAATTGTCCAGCATTGGGACAAGGATATTCTGGATGCTTCTCAGGGCAAATTGGGAATCCATGCAAGAAAAGATGAGCAGACTTTCCCTAATTTTTATGCACCTTGATATTAGGAAAGGAGAATTGTTTTGAATATCAACTTTTAAAGAGAGAGAAACATAGGGATAAGTGAAAGCTTGTCTTCTTCTTCTTCTTCAAATTGTTGGTGTAAGAACCCACTATTAAAGCATACTTTGAAGCTTTAATTTTCTACTCAATGATGAATCTTAATGAATCTTTTGTTGATATAAACTTCTTATCCTCATTCATGAGTATCTAATTTTATTGCTAGGGATGTGTGCTTGATAGGGGTTTAGAATGGATTGGGTGTTGGTTTTTTAGTCTTAGAATCACTTATTGTGCATGAATCTAATGCTTTCTCTAAGTTTTAATTTGGCATAAGTACTTCTTGATATCTGAATTATTTTCGAATATAGAATGTAACATTACTTCAAGCCTCTTCTTATTGATTTGAAACATTCATTCATAACTGTCACGCCCCAAAACTGGGGGAGGGCGCGACTAGCTCCCGATACCTGACTGACCGGGAAGCTGACTATATATCATCTATAACCGTAACACTTAGGCCTTCCAGGCCACCTGTCACAATCAATTGGAGTAATCACCTGGACACAGAAGGTCTCAACTACCACAAATAAATAACTGAAATGCTGATAAGGCCATGAATATGCCAAACCAAGCAATGGAAAGTCAACAAGGCCTCAAACTAAACAATACTATACATACTAAGTCCTCAAAGCCTCTAATGAGTAAACGTAACTAATGGCTCTGACTTACTCGTAACTATAACTCAAAACTCAAGCTGAAATAACAAAGCCCTAGCTTCAGGAAGAAAGGAGCATACCAATACATCCGTTGATCTCACGAACCGCTACTGCAACTGGTAATCCTTGCCTCTACTTGCACCTGCGACACGAACGACGTCAGTACGAATGAAATGTACTGGTACGTAAGGCTGAAAATGTAAACATGAGATAACAATTTTGTAATAACTGAATCAGCACATAAACATATAAAGGATAGAGATAACTTGGAACTCTGCAACCTGTAATTGATAACAACTCACTATAACATAAGTAAATTCAAGATAATTGAACTAGGAATAAGGAATAGTAACAACCTTAAATCCTGGACACAAAAACATGATAATAACTCTATAATAAGATGAAAATGCAATTAAGTAATACACAAGAAATAAATTATAACTGTAATGCCGGCGACCAGCCAACAATTTATTTCAACTTGCTAGAACACGGTCGAAAGCTCATAATTTCTCGAAAGTCAAGAAGGGAGAAATGCTTACTTTAAGCATGTGATCATATTGACACTAGTTTAAAGAAATTCTGACAACTTTGTCTTGGCGGGGTTATGATTCACCAGGCGTTCACGAAACTAACTCCATAGTAATGCTCCCTGCAGCCTTATACTTCGATACCCGAAGTTAATTTGAATTCGTGCAGCGTTTCATAGCGTAAATGGAGGAGAAATATTAATTTTCTGCATGTTTCCCTTCTCTGGCCAAAAATATAACATGTAAAGTGAAATGAAACAAAGAGAGGAACATATATATACTTGAGGCAGTGGACAAGGGTCCGTGGCACGGACCCTGTCGCTCAAATTTTGGGCTGTGCCACGGAGCCCAACGCGTCAGGAAGGGTCCGTGCCACGTTGCCCCTTTGGGCAGCTGGTCCGGCCTTCTCCTGTGCGGTCCTGACTCCGTGCTCGTTCGACCTTTCCCTGGGACCCTTCCTCGCACGTATTTCCCTCTAAAACTCTTAACCGACGAACCAATAGGCCGTCTAAACATTAAAAACTTACGGGGCATAATAGTCACACTCTCTGACTCTTAGTTGATGATACCCCAACCTGAGATCTATTTTGGAGAAACAGCTGGCTCGCTTAAGTTGGTTGAATAGGTCATCAATTCTGGGTAGGGGATATCTGTTCTTGACTGTGACCTTATTCAACTGGCAGTAAATAAATGCACATTCTTAGGGTACCATCTTTCTTTTACATGAATAGTATTGGAACATTCAAAGGAGAGATGCTGGGTCCGATAAAACCCTTATCAAGAAGATCTTTTAGTTGCTCCTACTACTCCTGAAGTTCAACCGGAGCCATTCGTTGAGGAGGGATAGAGATGGGCTGAGTATCGGGGAGAAGGTCTATACCGAAGTCGATTTTCTGTTCAGGAGGAACTCTGAGAAGATCTTCAGGAAACACATCTACAAATTCGCTAACAACAGGGACTGACTAGATAGTTGGGGTCTCAGAGTCGAAATCTTTGACCCGAACTAGATGGTAGATACATCTCTTAGAAATAAGCTTCCTAGCCTTAAGGTAGGAAATAAACCAACCCTTAGGCATTGAACTATTGCCCGTCCATTCTAGAGCTGGCTCATTAGGGCACTGAAACCTAACGACCCTAGTTCTGCAATTGATTGAGGCTTATCTAGAGTGTAACCAATCCATGCAAAGAATGAGGTCAAAGTCGACCATGTCTAAATATACAAGGTCAGCTGGAATGACTTTATTGAAGAATGACACTGGGCAGTTTCTATACACCCGACTGGATCTAACTGACTCGCCAACTAGGGTGGAGACTGAAAATGGTTTTGAGAGGATCTCTAGACTGATATTGAACTATAATGCTACGTAGGGACTCACGAATGATAGTATGGCCCTCAGATCAAGTAGGGAATATACATCTAGGTGGAAAACTCATAACATACCTGTACCCACATTAGGTAAGCTCTCCTTTTCCTGACGAGAAGACAATGCATAAAAACGGTTTTGGCAACCTGAGAGAACTTCTGGATTGATTTCAAACTTGAGAGCTACATTAAGGAGTCACTAACAATAGTGTGGCTCCTAGATCTAGTAGGGCATACACATCTAGATGGATGAGACGTAACATACCCGTGACCATGTCAAGTGATATCTCTTGATCCTGACGAGAGGATAAAGCATAAATATGGTTTTGGCGCTGACTGCCATCCCTCCATACCTGATGTATTAGCCTGCTGAGCTGGTCGGCCTACTGGAGCTGCTAAGGTGGTGGACTGTGACCTGCCCTGTCCTACTGATGGGCATTCCTTAAGATGATTGTCCACAGCAAAAACAACCCTCTAGACCCTGAAGACACTCACCTGGGTGGTTCTTGGCACACTTGGGGTAGCTGGATACTTTTTACCGGCACCGTAGCTCTGGGACTGAGAACTAGATGCTCCACTCCTCCGATCCTGGCAGGACAGAAGGGTAGGGGCACTAGCTGAGCTAGGTATTGGAGCCCTCTACTGCTGCTATTGTGGGCGGCTTCTACCGCAAAACCTCTTCTGGCCATAATCTGATTGGCCGTCTTTTCCCGCTTGTTCTTTCGCTCCATGTACCTCAGTTTTTCTGCCTCAATCTGCTGGGCATAGGCAATAAAGCTGGAGAGGTCAATATCCTTAATCATCATTGTTGTCCTTCACTAGTTGAGGATTAGGTTCGACACCCCATTAACAAACTTCAGCATGTGAGCCCTTAGCTCGGCCACCATCTCTGGAGTGTATTTGGAAAACCTGGTGAATTCTAGAGAATATTTTTCTACTATCTGATTTCCCTGTCTTAGATTCATGAACTCTCCTACTTTTGCCTCCCTGAGCTCCCAAGGGAAGAATCTATCTAGGAAGGCTGTAGTGAACTCCTCCCATTCCACCAGTCCTGCTTCTGCTGGCTTCCGCTCCTTCCACTATTCGCACCAAACCTGGGCTACCCATTTCAGCTGGTAGGAAGCCAAGTTGGTACTCTCTAAGGGACTGACACCCATAATTCTGGAGATCTTTTTAATCTCATCCACAAATCCTTGTGGGTCGTCTCCCATCTTAGATTTGTGAAAATCCAAAGGGTTTATCCAAGTGAAGTCCCGCACTCGGGCAGCGGCTACGGACCCATTGTTACTGATTGGAACCACCTGCTGGTTCACTTGGTTGGTAATAGTTTGAGCAAGCAACTGAATGGCCGCCCTAAACTCTGTGGTGGACACTGAGTCGTCCTGAGGGGCTGTCGTGGCTGGTGGGGCAGGTCAGTGAGCATTATCGACCCTTCTTCCATTACCACATCGCGGAGGCATGATTCACTGAAACGAAATAGAGCAAGAGTTAGGAGAATGATTCTGGAATTGAATTTCAACGCACGATAAAGAGTATGAATAAAATGATGTTTTCCTAATAACATCTCATAGTCTCCCCGTCAAAAGTGCAGCGCACTTCACACCAATGAAGAGGACTCTAATCGATGCGCCTTTCAGAAATTCAAGGATACTCTAAACCCAGGGCTCTAATACAAAGTTTTGTCATGCCTCGAGCTTACACCTTGGACAGAAAACAGTACTTGGAGTCACAAGTAACCCCAAGTCAACCCCTGGTCTATTGTACACTGTCATTCTAAGTAAACTTATTGGAAGCTTTAAATTAAAATATAATACATTTATGAGAATGAAGCTGATTCATAAAGTTTGATAACATCTGAACAAAACTGCAATTCTGAAAAAACCAAATTTGTGTCCGAAAGTCACTACAACTGATGAGTTTTTAGGCAAGTCTAAATAGAAGAAAACAAAACTTAAATAAATGATCTTTGTCCTTGAAATATGAGGACTCACCAACAGTGTAGCTGGAGTCTTCTGAGAGCGATCGGCTAGCGAGGCTGAGACTAAGATTCTGCAGATGTATCATAAAATGATACATCATAAAAGGTATGCGTTATTACTTTGAATATCCTAAGTAAGTGGGACAAACCATACACAATAAATGAAATAACTGAATTGAAAAGACATGCAATGACCATCTGAACAGCTGAAACTGAATAATTGTAATAACCTGAGATGGTCTGAAAGACCCTATCTAATTGTCAAGGACATGCGCTAAATCTGAGATACTGAACTAAACTGATCTGAACTAACTAATCTAAGACCAAACTGAGATGACTAGTGGGAGAGTCTATAATCAACATATAACCACGTGAGTTAGACGTGGAGTCCGATGTATACACCCCATCGGTAGGACCCAATATACCTTTTTAGGGTATAAAGGCATGAACTGGGTGATCACAAGAGTCGTGGGCCATGAGGCTAATAAAATTGTAACCTACAGTGGCAACGTAGTTTTGGGAACTTGGGTGTGCTGGAACCCCGGTCCGCACGGTGCTAAGTCCTACTCCCACTAGATAGTCCTAGTCTAAATACTAAGCTGGCTCGAAACTGGGGCCCAAGACTAGTCAGGAATACCTATCTGGAACCATCCTAATAGTCTTATCGACAGGATTCTGTAACTGGGTTCTAAGACTAGTCAGAGCTGCTTATCTAGAAGCGTCATAACCATCTAAAGAACAAACTATAATCTGAAGTTTGGTTCCTAAGGCTAGTGAACCATTAAAACTGATATCTGAATCTGATTCAGATAAATAGGAGGTACTACTAACACCTCAGGAATTTCTGTAGTCAAACTGATCAGTTGACATTTCTGACTAACAATGGATATTCTAACATTTTGACTAAAACTGAACTGACAATAGTCTGACTGATTTTTAATACAATTAACAACCTGGGAGTCCCCAACACTAATAGAATCAAGCAACTTTTCGATATTAAGCACTATTGCAATATTCTGGTTTTCTGCATTCAAGAGTTAGGGCTAGAATTCACGTTACAGGAACAAGAAACAACATGGTCCCAAACTGGTAGAAAACATCAACATTTAACATATATGATATTCCACATGATTTAAACGAGGTCTGATAGATAATTTCATCACATTCGAAAGTTTCAGGGATAGAACTAATAGAAAAAATAAAGAAGGATTGTGCGGACACCAGGGAAGAAATATTCCCTTGTTGAATTCCAACATACCTGGCTGAGAATTTTTGGAGAAAATCCTTGAGAAAATTCTTAGAAGACAACGCCTGCCCTAGCTTTTACTCTGAACTTCTTGTCTGTTCTACGCTTAGGTTTGATGGAAAGAGAGTGAAATGATGGGGAAAAGGTCATTCTACCCCTTTAACTCCCTCCTAAACGAGCCCAAAACGATGGGGTCTTAGTATTATAAAGGTGGGAAATTACCAATATACCCCCAGAAGAAAGAAATGAAAACTGGCTGACACTGAACGATGGCCTCAGAACGGGTCGTTAGTTGGACCCACGACCCGTTGGAACCCACCATTGGTTCTGGGTCCAGAAACTAGGCCCACTGAAAATGAACCATTGGAAGAACTGATGGGTCGTTGGTACATCTTGTTAGTACTAGTAGGAAAACTGGGCCTTGAGATAATGATCAACACAATGACTCGTTGGTAGGACCAAAAGGTCATTGTATCGATTCGTGTTCTACACTATTACGGCCTGGGACTGGGCGACGGGTTGTAGCAACGGCTCGTTGGTAGGAACTACGAGAAGTTGGTTCCTGTCGTTGCCTCAGGGAAGGGTTCGGTAGGATTCTGAACATGGGATCCAACGGACGACAGGATGGCTCATTGGTTCAACCAACAGATCATACTATGCCTCGTTGTTTTCCTTAAAGGAAAACTACTATGCTGACAATGACTCAGACAATGGTCTGTCATAGCTTACCACAACCCGTTGTTTGGGTCGTTCTACGATAAAATTTCTGATTTTTATTTTGAATTTTCTTCAAATGCCTGAGTCTGGTCTTGGAAGGTTTAAGGATGTTACAATACCTCAATCGTTGCACATCATATCACAACTTAACGTAACTTATGACAAAGAATACATAGCTAGCGTATCTTAAACTTGGAGCTCTTTAACATGAAAATGCTAGGCAACTGTCTAGGGGCTGCCTTAAGATAAATAAAGACTTATAGTCATGCTTTAGATGAAGGAATGGCTCGTTTGAAACTTTACAATATATGAGAATCTTAGGAAAGCTTAGCGACATTATAAACAGTTTAGAAAGTTACAGGAAAAATCCTTTAAAACTTGAAAAATAATAATCCAACTCTTAGGACAAATAATCGAAGATAATTGTTTAAAATTTATGAAGAGGAACTTCTCTTTAAATTAAGTCACTATCTAAAAAATATTTGATTCCAATCATTTCATAAGAAGTTGTAATGCCCCGAAAACCCAAAATCTAAATCCGGGACTTGAATTAGGAAATTTGGAAAAACACTACAGAAAAGCTTCAGGAAGACTCACCCAACAAGTCGTTAAGTGATTTCAAGACTCGTTAGGTGAGCTATGAGAAGGAGGTTTGATAATTTTAAGAAGGGACATAGTGTACCCTATGAGGGACTTCACGAGTCAGTGTACCCTACGAGGGACTTCACGAGTCGTGGTCACTGACCACGACCCGTTGAGTCACTCATGGTAAGGTATGGGTTGAGGATGTTATCAGTGGAGCAGTGTACATGACGGGTGGGGAAAACAAGTTGTGGTTGTTACACCCCATAAATTTTTGACATGTAGATGGCCTATTCGCATGTTGGTTAAGAGTTTTAGAATGCCATATGTGCGAGAGAAGGGCTCGGGGAGGAACCGGATAAGCGCCAAGTCGGAGAGTCGCAAGAGGGAGCCAGGCAGAACCCCTCCGCGATGGCAGCGTGTCACGGAGGGGGGGCCTCCGCGATGACTGGCGTGTCAC
>JACEIK010002966.1:11734-49785 GCA_018107945.1 Datura stramonium
ATCCTCATCTCCCATAACCCCAATACTTTAAATCAAGATTAACCCTAATACTTTGAATCAATATCTTCCTACAGGCTGATTCTTCCTTTCTTCAACAACATAAGGTAAGAGAATTCAACTATATTATTCCATAGTTGCAAAAAATCTTGATTACTTTCTTCTCTCAGTACTTGTGTTCTTGAACCTTAAGTGTAGGCTATGGGTTTTGGGCCAAATTTTGGGATTACTTAGTGTAAATTCTTGATGTTGTGGATTGCTAGGGTATAGAACCAAAGGTACTCATTGCTTGGGGAGAGTATTATAGCGCCAGTGTTCTTCAAAAAAAGAAACTTGGTTTTATGCCCACAAGGTATTTGATAAAATGCCAATACATTAATTTTGAGTAAGTTTTCAACACCTTGATTGACATTTCACTCATTATTGATAAATATAACCTTGAGCAACCTTAAATGTCAAGAATTTTCAATAATTAGAAAGAAAAGTCCCGCTTGGAGTGAATAAAACAAGCCTGTGCTCTATCCTTAGTGTCCCAAATCACCCAAGCCTTTGAATGACTTTGTTGAATGGCCAGATTATAAGGACACAAGAGACCTTCTATGTGGTTGTGGCTCTTCGCATCAGTGGGAAAGGTGGAAAGATAGACACCAAACATATTTTCATATGCATATGAGCAAATTTCATAAGCCAGCTCGAGTATGATTGAGATTGATTAACAACTGTATTATTCTGCTTGACCACTACTCTAAGGTGAGTCGATAAAGGGATTGCATGATCTAATTCGTTATAACTATATAGCTGGTAAACATTGGGTACTAGATGTTGAAGAAGCTTGTAACACCCCGGGAGTCCTAGAGATCAGACCTCGGAGTTAGATAAAGCTCAGCAGAAAAGTCGATAGAAAATTTACCTCAGAACAAGTCAGGGAACGACTCGTTAGGAGACCTAACGGGTCATGGTTTGACTCGTGATGAACTGAAAGGAGGGGATGGCAAGCCCGATGGCCACGGACGACTTGATGAGTCGCGTTGCCTGGCAATGATTCGTTAGGTTGATCGTTGGGTAATGAATCAAGTGAGAAATAAGTGTGGTTGACGGAAGGATGTGATGAGTCATTAAGTGTGGGAAAGACTCTTCATGTCTGTCGTTAGATGGGGAGAGTTGAAGTTGTGAAGTAGTCTTCCAGTGCACTTGACGAATGGGTCTAACGAGTCGTTGGGTGGAGTAACGATTTGTTACATTGGTCATGGTTTGAAGAATGATAAAACTGTGTGAATTTTCCAGTGTGCTTAATAGGCGAGATGACAAGTCGTTGGATGGGACGATGACTCGTTACGTGAGTCGTGACTCCAGATTCGGGGAAATTTCAAGTTTTCTTCAGGGACATTTTTTTAAACTTCTATTCTTTTAAATTTTAAACTACATCATTTTGTATACTATTTGGGACGTTTTAAGGGTTTCTGCAAGCCTAAACCCTCATTCTCCCAAGATATCTCTCAAAACTCTTCTCCTTCTCTCTTCTCAAGATTCAAGAACTTCACCAAGGTGTTCATCAATCTTCAAGGGAAATTTCGAGCAGGGTTATTCTACCAGGTATGCGGGTTTTTCAACAAGGATACTCTTCCGTCCTTTTTCCCCAAAATGTTTTCATTTAAAATGCCCAATTTCTACTATTCTAGAATATGCATGACCTACGGTTTTAAATTGATGGTGAATCCTCCTACAACTCTTTAAATTTCAAAATCCGTTGTGACTATGAGATAAGTACGGCGTAAAATGATTGGGTTATCTTGAATTATGTGTTGGGTGATGAAAAGTGTGGAGTTATGAAATATTATTCATGAATGATTAGAGTTCTATATAAGGTCTTTTTTGTCACTGTTCATTCAATTATCACAAATCCCTTGCATCCATGTTTAGTATGTGATGATTATATGATTACCCACGAGAATTTGAATATGTCAAAGATAGATGTGATGAGATTAAATTAGAGTTCATGGACTTGAATAATTGAAAGTAAAATATGCATATCCCTATGTCTTGATGGAATCAATTGGGTAAGAAGTAAATTTATGATAATGGCTTATCTAATGCATTCTTCTCATGAATTGAAATAAATTGTGAAATGGGTCTTATGAAACAAAGATGCACACTTCCCATATAATTTTGTTGTATGTGCCGAAATATGAGTAAGAACATAGCTTCCTGTAAATCTAGATTATACGAATCAATGTATGCCTGTTAAAGTATGAGTTGAATGTATGGGTCATGAATGTCTCTATGATACATGTTGATTAATATGAAGCTGGAATTTAACGATGAGAAAGTAGTATGCATGATGTGAATCTAAATATGCCCATTAATGATAGACCTATGAAGAGATTCTAGTATGGTTCCATGATGATATGAGTTATGATGATAAAGCATAAGAATGATAATTTCCGAATGTTGGTCTTATTATTAGTAGGAGGTAGCCCCGATCCTTCCATAATGAAGGGTGTATGAAGAAAGCAAAGTATGTTCATGTTTCTGATTAGTTGTAGTAGTATAGACTAGATATATATGTATGTATAACGTCAGACCAGTACCTCTCAGATCCTAGCATTAGTCGGGATCCTCAATAGTATAGAGTGACTCCCTGGCATCAGTGGGATCCTCAATAGTAGAGAGTGACTCCCTAGAATCAGTTGGGATCCTCAATAGTAGAGAGTGACTCCCTAGCATCAGTTCGGATCCTCTATAGTAAAGAGAGACTCCCTAGCATCAGTCGGGATCCTCCGTAGTTGAGAGAGACTCCCTAGCACATTTGGGATCCTCCATAGTAGAGAGAGATTCCCTTAAGGATGATACCAGTGTAACTCAGTTTTGTATGACCCAGCTTTCAGATTTAGTTGCTTAATAATATAATGATCAGTCTCAGTAATCAGTAATGATTTAGTACAGTATGTGCTACTAATTTCAGATTTAGCACTTATTATATGTTCGTAATTTGACAATTATGCATGAGTTGTAAGATGTTGTACAAATGAGATTCAAAAAGAAGTTCCATGTATGTATCTGTGTATGTGAATCATAAAGCATGTGAATAGCATGATGAGGCAGTTATGTTTATGTATTTAATTAAATCCTTATCGTATATTTTTTTATTTAATTGTTATGTTATCCTGCATGCTTAGTACATTCCAAGTAATGACCGCACTCCTTTTGTGCTATATCATTTTATGATACAGATTCAGGTTTCCAGACTTGGTCTCGCGGTTAGATACGCTTCATCCCTATTCAACATCTATTGGTGAGTCCTCATCCTTCAAGGACGTGATTATGATCATATTTTATTATGTTTTTCAGTTTTCAGACTTTAGGAGTTTGTTGGGAGTTTGTCCCAGCAACTCATCAATTTAATAGAAGGCTTTCAGACTTATCTAGATAGGTTCAGCATTGTATTTAAATGTTATTAAATTGTCTTTATTTTTCATATTAGATTCTTGTTATTGCTTTCGCTTATTCATGTTTTCATTCGTTTCTCATGTTAGGTGTACACTATGATAACGCCATGGGTCGATTTGGAGCCTCTCGGGGTTCCTTGTCCCGTGTTACAGCCAGGGTGTGAACTTGATTCATGAAAAACTTGGTATCGGAGCAAAGGTTTAAAGTGTCCTAGGGTGTCTGAAAGCCTCATTAAGTAGAGTCTTCTCATAGGTGTGAAGCGAGCCACATTTATGACGAGGAGGCTACGAGACGTTCTAGGAATGTTCCCTTTCTTCATGATTTTTATCGTGCGTAGAGTATGAAGCTCTAAACAGTTCCTCCCTCTGACTCGTGCTTTACGCGCTCGCAGATAAGGCCTCCTAGATGAGCAAATNCAGGGCCCCGACCTACCCGTACTATACAAACAAAATAAAATCTCTGACTCGTGCTTTACGCGCTCGCAGATAAGGCCTCCTAGATGAGCAAATGGAAGGAGAAATGGTAATGATCGGCACCAGGAACCACTTGCCTCGGCAAACCAGAGGGACGACCATGTTACCCATGCCGAGTTTCGAGCAACTCTTAATATGTTGGAATAGGCCGTAACCGTGCAGATTAATTAGCAAGAAATGGCCCGTATTCCCCAGAATGGAAATGTAGCGGCGACAAGGGTGAGATTTTCTCCGAATGAATCCACCCGAGTTTTTGGGGTCAAAGGTAGAAGAGGAATCGTATGAGTTCTTAGAAGAGATTCAGAATATCACCCACATAATGTGGGTGAAGGGAATTGAAAGCGCAAATTTATCCTCCTACCAGCTAAAAGGAGTTGCTTACATTTGGTTTTGTTAGTGGTGGGACAATCGAGGGATTGGAGCAGGCCCCGTGAGTTGGGATAAATTTAAAATCGTGTTCCTGGATAGGTTTTTCCCTAGAGAGTTAAGAGAGGCTAAGGAAGCAGAATTGATCAACCTGAAAGAGAATGACATGACAATATAAGAGTATGCGTTGGAATTTACCCGGCTATCCAAGTATGCCCCGGAGATAGTAGCGGACCAAAGGGCCCGAGTGAGCAGGTTCGTGAATGGAGTGTCAGACTCCTTAATTAAAGAGTGCAGGACTGCCATGTTGCGTGGAGATATAGACTTCTCACGTTTGGTGATATTTGCGCAAAAAATGGAGGCGGAGAAAGTAAAGGAAAAGGAGAGAGAGGCCAAGAGGGCCAGGAGAGGAAATTCAGAGTCCTCTTCGCCAAGGATGAGTGGTGGACATCACCCATTTTCTCAGCAAAGGTCATCAGCCCCTGCATTTTCAACAGTCAGTGCCCATACGGACTTAGAGTAAGGGGGATCACGTATCCCATGTGTGCCATTTGTGGGAAGCACCACTTGGGAGAGTGTATGGCTGGGTCGAATGTTTGTTTCTGGTGCGGCCAGTCAAGCCATAAGCACCAGAATTGCATAGCGGCAAAGCGAGGTGAGAGTAGGTCCTCGGCTGTTGCTTTAGTGGCCCCCACAGCTCGTCATTTCAGCAGGATGCAGTATATAGCCCAGATGGCGGACGTCATCAAAACCGCTCCCATGCCAGCATAGCACACCAGGATAAAGGCAAGTCGCCAGTAGTGTCCACAAGTATGTTGTAAGTTTTGTATTATCCCTTATATCATGTCACCCCGGTATTGCATAAGACGCCCTGTTGTGATTGCAAGAAGATATTGCCGACGGGTATTGTGAATGAATAGTTGTTACTGTGAGGCTTGTAGTGAAGGCTAGAGGTGGGAGAGAAGCTAGGAGGTTGTAAATTGACCTGATCTGAAGGAAGATTCGGGAGTCTTAGAATGATGACCTTAAGCTAAGGGGGAGATAGTGAGTATGCATAATAAGTCAGACCTTGAGAATTCTCATAAAGAAGTTTCAGCCGTAGCAGCTGCAATATATTGATCTCTTCAAGGTTCAGATAATTTCCCTTGTGCTTCAGTTGAAGTTAAGTGATGTCCATTCCTATATGCAAATTCCCCGAGGTTTAGAAGTAACCACTTCAGATAGTGATGCTAATCTTGCTCTATAAGTTCTTTATGCTTATTTTCATGTTATGAATCAATTATTGGTGTTAGTTTATGTATTCCAGTATGGTCAGCTCGAACTCAGTCTTTAGAAGTTATTTATTAACTCAGTAGAGTCGGATTATCTCTTGTGTGTGCTCAGTTTTATATGTGGGGAATAACTCGTGCTCATGAATTCCCTACCCTCAGTTAGATTTGATATCGTGAATGTTAGCTTAGTATCAAGACGCAATTCGAGAACTAGGGATCAACCTATATCAGTTTTGTGCCAAATAAAAAGGGGAAAGGATTTTCTTTCAAGTGTTTTGTTTAGTTCTATGTTGGTCTCATATTCTTCGGTTTCCCTTTTGCCACGGTATGCATGTTAGACATGGGTATTCATATTTGGTGTATAGGGTTGGTCCAGAGTCAAATACTCCATTGGTGTTTATCTATGATTGATTGATATTTGGATATCGGTTTCATCTCTATCTTATCAGTATGATCGGCCAACATACGAGGACGAATTTTACCAAGGGGGAGGTATGGTAACACCCCGAGAGTCCTAGAGATAACACCCCGGAGTTAGATAAAGCTCAACAGAAAAGTCAGAAGAAATTTGCCTGAGAACGAGTCAGGGAATGACTCGTTAGGAGACCTAACGGGTCGTGGTTTGACCCGTGATGAACTGTAAGAAGGCTATGGAAAGCCCAGTAGCCACGGATGACCTGATGAGTCTTCTTGCCTACAACGATTCGTTAGGTTGGTCGTTGGGTAATGAATCAAGTGAGAAGTCAGTGTAGTTGATGGAAGGATGTGACGAGTCGTTAAGTGTGGGAATGACTCGTTATGTCCGTCGTTAGATGGGAAGAGTTGAAGTCGTGAAGTAGTCTTCCAGTGCACTTGACGAATGGGTCTAACGAGTCGTTGGGTGGAGTAATGATTCGTTACGTTGGTCGTGGTTTAAAGAATGATAAAACTGTGTGAATTTTTCGGTGTGCTTAATGGGCGAGATGATGAGTCGTTGGATGGGACGACGACTCATTACGTGAGTCGTGACTCCAGATTTGGGGAAATTTCCAGTTTTCTTCAGGGAAATTTCCAGTTTTCTTCAAGGACATTTTTGTAAACTCCTATGCTTTTAACATTTAAACTACATCATTTTGTATACTATTTGGGACATTTTAAGGGTTTCTACAAGCCTAAAGGCTCTCATTCTCTCAAGATATCTCTCAAAGCTCTTCTCCTTCTCTCTTCTCAAGATTCAAGAACTTCACCAAGGTGTTCATTAATCTTCAAGGGAAATTTCGAGCAGGGTTCTTCTACCAGGTGTGTGGGTTTGCAACAAGGATACTCTTCCATCTTTGTGCCCCAAAATGTTTTCTTTTAAAATGCCCAATTTCTACTATTCTATAATATGCATGACCTAGGGTTTTAAATTGATAGTGAATCCTCCTACAACTCTTTAAATTTCAAGATTCGTTGTGACTATGAGATAAGTACAGCATAAAATGATTGGGTTATCTTGAATTATGTGTTGGGTGATGAAAAGTGTGGAGTTATGAAATATTCTTCATGAATGATTAGAGTTCTAAATAAGGTGTTTTTTGTCAGTGTTCATTCAATTATCACAAATCCCTTGCATCCATGTTTAATATGTGATGATTATATTATTACCCATGAGAATTTGAATATGTCAAAGATAGATGTGATGAGATTAAATTAGAGTTCATGGACTTGAATAATTGAAAGTAAAATATGCATGTCCCTATGTCTTGATGGAATTAATTGGGTAAGAAGTAAATTTATGATAATGTCTTATCTAATGCATTCTTCTCATGAATTGGAATAAATCGTGAAATGGGTCTTATGAAACAAATATGCACACTTCCCATATGATTTTGTTGTACATGCTAAAATATGGGTAAGCACATAGCTTCTTGTAAATCTAGATTATATGAATCAATGTATGCCTGTTAAAGTATGAGTTGAATGTATGGGTCATGAATGTCTCTATGATACATGTTGATTAATATGAAGCTGGAATTTAACAATGAGAAAGTAGTATGCATGATGTGAATCTAAAGATTCCAATTAATGATAGACCTATGAAGAGATTCTAGTATGGTTCCATGATGATATGATATATGATGATAAAGCATGAGAATGATAATTTCTGAATGTTGGGCTTGTTGTTAGTAAGAAGTAGCCCCGATCCTTCCATAATGAAGGGTATATGAAGAAAGTAGAGTATGTTCATGTTTCTGATTAGATGCAGTAACATAAACTAGATATATATATGAATGTACAACGTCATACTGATACCTCTCAGATCCTAGCATCAGTCGGGATCCTCAATAGTAGAGAGTGACTCCCTAGCATCAGTCGGGATCCTCAATAGTAGAGAGTGACTCCCTAGCATCAATCAGGATCCTCAATAGTAGAGAGTGACTCCCTAGCATCAGTCGGGATCCTCTGTAGTAAAGAGAGACTCCCTAGCATCAGTCGGGATCCTCCGTAGTAGAGAGAGACTCCCTAGCACAGCCAGGATCCTCCATAGTAGAGAGAGATTCCCTTAAGTATGATATCAGTATAACTCAGTTTTGCATGACCCAGCTTTCATATTATAATGGCTTAATAAGATAATGATCAGTCTCTGTTATCAGCAATGATTCAGTATAGTATGTGCTACTAATTTCAGATCTAGCACTTATTATATGTTCAGAATTTGACCCTTATGCATGAGTTCTAAGATGTTATACAAATGAGATTCAAAAAGAAATTCCATGTATGTATCTGGGTTTGTGAATCATAAAGCATGTGAATAGCATGATAAGGCAGTTATGTTGATGTATTTGATTAAATCCTTATTGTGTATTGTTTTATTTTATTATTATGTTATCCCGCATGCTCAGTACATTCCAAGTATTGACCGCACGCCTTTTGTGCTATATCGTTTTATGATATAGATTCAGATTTCCAGACTCGCTCTCGCGGTTAGATACACTTCATCCCTATTCAGCAGCTATTGGTGAGTCCTCATCCTCCAAGGACGTGATTATGTTCATATTTTCTTATGTTTTTAGTTTTCAGACTTTAGGAGTTATCTGGGAGCTTGTCCCGGCAACTCATCAGTTTAGTATAAGGCTTTCAGACTTATCTAGACAGATTCAACACTGTATTTAAATGTTATTAAATTGTCTTTATGGTTCATATTAGATTCTTGTTATTGCTTCTTCTTATTCATGTTGTCAGTCGTTTCTCATGTTAAGTGTACGCTATGATAACGCCATGGGTCGACTTGGAGCCTCTCGGGGTTCCTTGTCCCGTGTAGGGTGTGAACTCGTGTCGTGAAAAAGCTGCACAGATTGAGAGAAGTTAGAGGCAAGCGTCTACTATTTGTCAATACTCTCACTATACTAGTGATGCGGAGATCGGCGGATATCTTTAACCCCTAGGGTGATAGAGTCATTGCTGCTCCGACTGAGACAGTAAATATCACTATTATCCAACATTCAAATGACACACCTAGAGCTAAGCTCACCCATGCATAGGAAAGAGAAATGCATGATAATATGTTTGCCCCAATGCATAAGATGATAGAGTTGCAATATTGCCAGGCTGGTATTGATTTTACTGAGGTAGATGCCCAGTTTCCCTTATTATCAATCTTCAAAAATGTGTTGGGTGAAGGGGCAGAGCGTCTAGGGAATGAAGACATGAACACTCAATACCTGATGAGTAGCATGTCGAAAAGGGATGAAGATGAGTCAGATGCAGAAAATGAGGCTGATGAGGAAAATGAGGATGATGAGCCGGAGTCGTGCGAGTCATCTGATAGTGAAGGTGATGTCGAGAGCTCCGACTAGGATTAGGCCCAAGAAAGATATGGAGTATCTCTTGCTTTACATTTGCATTTTATACTTTTAGTATACATTGAGGACACTACATGACTTAAGTGTGGGGTGGCAGATATTACATGTTGTAACAACATTTTCAGGTCGGGATGTTTATAACATAGNTAACATAGTTTAATTTTTAAAAAATTATATATATTATTATTTTTCATTTTTTCTTTCGTAACTTTTTAGTCCTCATGTTGCGACATAAATACTCACCCCTCAATTTTTCTTTTGATCTAAGTTCTTCTTCGCGAGGGGCCTTTGAACCGGCTGGATTATATTTTTAGTCATAGCTAACGAGTTTTTTTGATGATATATGATTGATAATCGTCTTGAGATATAATTAATCAATAGGAAATAAGAAAGTTCGAGCTATAGATCCATTTGAACGTTAGGTGCTCAGGTTATGTGCTAATTTGACAAATGATGAAAGTACTTTTTTTTAAAGTTGAAAACGTGCTATAAAATAGTGAATAGCCTATTTTGAGACACCTAGATTCATTTTCTAAACTTTTGTTTGAATGTATTGATTTGGTATGAAATTCTTTCTATTGTTGCTTAATTGACGGTTTACATGAATTTTTTTTGAGTTAAAGATATGTCATGTGTGAGTAAGGTATTTTATGATATTCCATGCTTGCATGTTAATATCTAGAACTTGTCTGGTGTATATGCTAAGAGAAATGAAGAGTGTTGAATCTAGGAGATGATACAGACATTTCTTTGATGAGCCTATTTTTATCCTACTATGTACTTACTCTTATATGATATCATTAGTTAGCTATTTTGAGACTTTAGCCTATTCTTTTGATAACCACTCATAGTTATTCAAACTGCTCCTCCCTCCAAAAGGATAGGTCTGGCTTTGATACCAACCGGGGGTAACGAGAGGGCTCTGACGCAAAGAAGTCGAGCATAGGGCGAGGAAACAGCAGGCAAGGCGGCGAGATTGCAGGCGCAATAGTTTTCCTACGAATGGGGACTGGGCTTCAACATCACGAAGGACATCTTGCCACGAAACCCGGCTTCAACATCCCGGAGGACGGCTTGCCAAGTCAGTCAAACAATAAATTTCATCATAGACATAAGAGAATTTCCCTACAAAAAGGGGTTGGCTTCTACATCCACCCCGACGGTTTGCCAAGCTACACAACTCGGGAAATCATTTCCTCTACTTATAAATTTAGTTGTTTATAAACTTCAAAAAACTATTGTACTTGAAATAAGCTTGCTTACCTGACGTTTCGATGCCCTATACTACTTCAAGGATCAGTCATACCATGCCTTTGGAAAGGAAGAACAAGAGAGAATTTAGCAAACACTCATATTATTGAACATAGGAAATTTTTACAGACTCTGACTCTACTTCTAATCTTCTAATCTGCTTGACTCCAATCTACTTTACAATGGACAACCTAGTCTCCTTTATATAGGGGTTAGGAGACTACAAGATAAGACTCAATACAAGATAGACTAGGAACACCTTTCTAGACAGCCTAACAAAATGAAAACGGCACACCTATTTACATAGCCTAATAAAGACAAATCTGGCATGCTTAACGAAGAAAACTAATCTACAAAGCCTAATAACAACAGACACCTAATAATACAAATGGCCTAATAAAATGGCTAGCCTAATATGTACAAGGAAGCCCATGTGATGGAATGTGAAGTGGGGCCCGCTTTTTTCCTCGTATAGGTAGTAAATTTCGGCGGGTGATTTGAGGTGGTAAGCTTCCAAATTCTTGCACACGTCTTGCATATGTCATCAACCATTATCCGGTGGGACAACATTTAGAGGTGCCACTGGTGGGTTTGAGCATCCCCCACCTGAATTCCATCAAAAGTCATGTTTGTCGTTGAAGAAGCTCGTATCATGCAAGCTCCGTTTTAACGATCTCGTAAAGTAGCATTTTTTGCTTGACGTTTCTGCCATGGCTTGCTCCACATTTTGAGAGCTCTGTGATAGAGTATTTGATGGGATGTTCATCCTTATCCGTGTGATGTCCTGAGTGATTTCATCTTTGGTGATCTCGTAGGGTTCCTGATATTCCTTTGCTACTTTTCATACTTCTTCCCAGTGAGGATGTTTATCATTGTGGTTCCATGGCGCCCATTCTTTCGGCCAAACCTCTTTTGGAATGCACTTATTTTGTTGGAAGATAAATCTTTGTGCTTCGTAGTATTCTTCTTGCAAGGACAAAATAGAGACTAGAAATCGACAACAGAAAGAGAGTTCTGGCTCGACATGAACTTTCCCGTCGATTAACTTTATCGGTCGATGTAGCATGAATACCTTTGCATCGTATGAATTCTTGAAGCATTGAACCCAGTACTTCGGCGGCCTAAACCACTGTAGAAATATTTTCAAAGCTAATTCAATCTTGTCAAAGTCCCTGAATATGTTGCATTTGAATTCCATCAGGATGAAATACTGGTGACATAAGTACCAGAAGAACCATAAGAGTTCCTGTGGAAAATCATTGGCAAGGGGTATGAACACGTGACAAAATGGGTATTCCGGGTTGACTCCATATGGCTTCAGGATGGATCCTCTATACTTTTTGAAAACTTGTAGCTCATGGAACGTCCGTCTTTCGATCAGGATGGATGGATTGAATGGGTCTACATATTGATTGAACAAGTCCGGTGGATGTCTTTGAAACCTCGATGACCTAGGACCTGGTGGGTTGGTAATCATGAAAACATGGACGGCTGGTTCCATTGTCTTCTTGGGTTTCTCTGGAAAAAACCTTTTTGCGAATTCATCTAGTCGGGATAGGAAGTCTGCCAGGAAATTATATTTCCCTTTCAGGTGCTTCACCTGAAATTTGTAGGGTGAGAACCATTGTGCCCATCTAATAATTTTCGGATGTGGAAGTATTTTTGGATTTATATGGATCATCTTCGGGAATGCCGTCATATCCATCTCGATCAGGAATTCAGTGTGAATTAGGAAGAAGTTGAACTTCTTGATTCCATTCTTCACAACGAGAATCTCCTTGAAGGTGGAATGATAGTGTTGTTTTGCATCCTTGAATCTTCCGCTAGCATATCTGCATATCTATCCATGGCCATCTTTTTCTTCTAGAAGGACTGCACTCCAATATTCATTGCTAGCATCATTCTGCAGTATCTTCTCTCCATACGAAGGAATATGGGGAGTCTTCACCTGTTGGGACACTTGCTTTATTTTTTGGACAGCTTCATCCTGCTCTTTACCCCATGCTTGGGCATTCTTTTTGAGCATCTTTGTAAGAGGATAAATATATGTAGAGACTTCAGGAATAAAATCTCTAACATAATTTATGATCCCTAAAAATTGTTGAAGTTGCTTTGTGGTGAAGTTAGTGTCTGGAAATCTGAGCAATTCCTGACATGTGTGCGGACCTGGACTGTATGCTCCATTGCTAAAATGTATCCCTAAGAAATCAATCTCTTTTTGAACAAGGACCGTTTTGTTTGTAGAGAGCATGACTCCATTTGCTCTACTATATCATGAAAATGACGGAGTAAGGCAAGGTGTTCCTCCAGAATATCACTAAACAATAGGATATCGTCAATGTATACTAGTGAGGTGTGGAGGATAGGCTGAAAGATCTTAATCATGGCTTTTTGGAATAAAGAGGATGCAAGTTTCAGCCCAAATGGCATAACCTTCCATTGGAAGTGTTGGTCAGGAATGCAAAATCCTATTTTTGGTCTTTCCTTAGGATGTATCCCCAATTGCCAAAATCTAGATTTAAGATCAAACTTGAAAAAATATCTAGCTTTGGCTAAGTGTGAAAATAGGGTAAGCCTATTTGGTATAGGAAATTTATCATCTCGGAGGAAATGGTTGAGTGGCTGGTAATTTATAACTAATCTAAGTTTACCTCTTGTCTGCTCAGCTCTCTTATTGACATAGAAAGCTTCACATGCCCATTGAGAATCAGATTGCTCGGTCAGTGCAAACTCCATGAGTTCAACACACTCTTTTTTTGCAAATTGAAGGTGCTATGGATTCATTCCAGGGTGGTTTGCCTTGGTTGGGTTGATATTTTCATTCTTCTTGAATGGGAGTTTGATGAAAAACTCTTCATTCAGCCATAGTGGGTTTCTGCATTTCTTCATAAACTCCTTATTAGATTCAGCACATGAATGTTCCATCAATTGTTGTTCGATCTCTCTGATCTGCTCATCCTCAGTAATCTGGAATAGGAGTGAGACTTCTGAGTATGGCCTGAATTTCTTTTTGAACGCTATTCCATAGACTCCAATGTGGAGTCGATCCTTGAGTTTTCTGAAGATATAGAAACCAATTATGAGATCCTTTCCTGGGACATCTGATCCAAACAGCTTTGTTTTGAATTTTAGTCCTGGAAAGAACTTAATTGTTATCGGGTGTTTTGTGATAACCGTGGTCATCAGGATTCCATTTGATGCAGTGTTGAAGTTCTTGAAATGGGAAATCCATTGATCATCGGGAAGGACGACTAGATTCATCAGAGATGATGTCGCACCATTATCCATAAATGCAATGACTTGAATTGGCTTATCCCATTTGGACGGATAAACATTCAGCTGGACTTGAGGAATATTGATAATACTGTTGATTTCTTCCTCAGCCTCTGAAATCTGGTAATGGTCATGCCTATGTTCTTCATCTATGTCCATGGAGAAAAGAGTGTCCTCTAATGGCTCATCTTCTGCTGAAAGGACTGATTCAAGATCATTGTCCTTGACATCAATGTATTCTTCTATTTCCCTAAGAAGTCTGATAGATTTTTTAGCTTGAGGACAGTTTTTTGCGAAGTGTCCGATCTTGTGGAAAATAAAGCATCTGTCATTCTTCTGTAACCTTCCTGGACGCTTTCTCCTGAAGTATTATTTTTCTCCTGGTGTATTTGGATCTTCCTCCAGTAGGCTTTGGCCATTTGAACTTCTTGTATTTCTTGAATCTGCTTTGCCTTTTGGGGGCATGGCAAGAGCAACTGGACCCGGTGATTAGGTCAGTTCTACTGCAAGCTTTATCAAGGGTTGGATTGTTGTGCATGATCTTCTTCACAGATCTCTTTGTACATATATCTTCTAGCGCCATGAAAATTGCTTTCCTTATATAGCCAACTTGGGGAATTGTGATTGACTAGAATTTTTCCTCGATAATCGTCATGGTTCGTCCTGCTAACATCTTTGGCAAGGATGAAATGAAGGCTTGCTTCAAACTGACGTCTCCACCAAGTTCAAAGTATATTTTTACTATCTTATGGAAATGAATATCAATGACATCTCTGTCGAATGATATGCATTTCATCTCGAAGAATTGTCTTCGTAGATTTTCTTGCCTCTGGCCTGTATCTCTACATAAGACTTCATGTAGAATTCTTATGTTGAAAGCAAAGTCTTGGGACGTGAGGAAAGTATTCTTGTCATATGTCCCTAGTGTGGTCCACCAATCTCTAAGGATGTCGGAGAACCTTGATGTGAACTCTGACAGAATTAGATACTTCTCCCGTTCTACCAAGTGTTTCGTTACCATCCAAGTAAGGAAATCTTGGATCCTTTGGGGCCATTTCGAAACCTTGATATCATCAAGAGTGAAAGTATGGAACCCAGTTCCAACCAATTTTGGCATTGGTTGTTCTGGTCTTCTTTCTGGAATCGGGTCTTCTGTCATCCCGGTTTGATCATCATCAACCTCATAAACTTCTGATTATCTTGGTCGGTTCATGTATATCAGTGGATTTTCTTCCTCGGAGATTTCTAGTAAGAGATTCTCACTTGACTCAGTCTCCGCTTCTTCAGTAGGATCACTATCTGTTGTCTCTTCAGTACTGGATCCTGTGCTATCATTTTCGTCTAGGCCATATAGTTTTGGAAAAACTTGATCTGAGATCATCAAGTTTTATGGATCTAGCTCTTTGGAACTTTTTCCAACTTCTTTCCTTCTTTTGGCCTTTTTTTCTGCTGCAAGAGCATCTTTTCTTTCCCAACCTATTTTGCAATGTCAAACTTAGCTTCCTCTTTGGATTTTTGAGGATAGGATGTGGGTTCATGTGGAATGAAAGGAGAGGTAGTACCTGGACGAGCCAATTTAGGTGGTGACTATGTCTGTGACGACATAGGGAAAAAAGAGGACTTTGGAGAGTGGCTTTGGGTTCATTGTGGCTCAAAAGGTCCATGTATCAGTTGTTTGATTTGTTCTTTGATGTCAGTAATTTCTTTTTGTTGTTGTGAAAAGAAGTTAAAAAGTGAGGTGCCCGGTGGACAGAACTCATACTGCATATTCTGCAGTCGTAATTCCAAGGCTCGGATAAGACCGGCATGTTGACTAGATGTCTGTTCCACTTTCTTCTCAATATTTTCCACCTTTCTCATCATCTTGGTCTGTGTGTGAGCAAAGTTTTTTAGGGAAGTGCAGATGTTGGTCAGCACCTTTTTCTGGCAAATTGCATTTTCTGATTTCCAGTTGATGGTAGCCTCAATATCACTGGTGGATGGCTTTTCTCTAGTAGGAAACACAATATATTCTTTGGTATTTTTGGTTCATGGCTTACACCATCTTTTTCAAAGGGTTGTTGTGATGGGAATTCTAGAGTATGGCTAGCGCTGGATGGACTCATCATGAAGATATGAGGGTTGTATGGTTTTTTGGCTGGAGTAGGTATTTTTGGCCAATCTTGGGGTTTGAAGGAGACAAGGAATTCATATTTTCCAGGACGGCTAAGGGAACCGATAGATGGATCCCCATCTTCATATCATTTACGGAATTCCTTTTCTGAGCATCTCCCCTTCTTCTTTTTGGATTTGGCTTTTTTCTCTACATATTCAACTTCATCCTCAAACATTCTTGGTAGTCATATTCGATATTCCAAGGGCAGTGCCCAGTAAAGGGACATTTAAACCACCTTACATCATGACCTTCATGATTGAACTGTTTGATCCAATTATGTTCACTCATGACAGCTGGAAGGCTCCAGTCGAATGGATCCTCTTCATTTTCAGGAAAAGGCTTGGATGTAGGCTGGTACATCTGAAGAGAAAAGGTTGTGTTGTTTGGTTTTTTGAGATGAGAGTGGTCAAAACTGATGGCTACAGTTTTATCCTATTTTTTGATAAAGATTGGTTATGTCGATCAAAGAGGTTCAACAATAGATTCTCTCATCCTCTCGTAGTTGGTAACCCATGAGTCTGGAAGAATTTTGACAAGTTCTTCCTTTGGTATTTTTCTGGGTATTTGGGTGCATGTGGTAGTTCCGTTGATGGCATCTACATGAAGTAGTACAGTATTATCTCCACCCGGAAATGAAAGGTCCATGGCATGGTTCCAAACTCGCCAAGCTATTTTGTAGTGAAGAGTTGTCTGGATAGCATCTCTAGCTTATGTAGCTCCCTGTATTTGGACTTGGATATTTAAGGCTTCGGTCAGATATGGGTCGCCTAGGGACACACTGAAATTTGGATATAAGGTGACAAAGATTGTCTCAGCATTCAAGGTGACCTCAGTTGTATCCAAAATTTCATGTTGGTACTCTTGGTATCGAGTATCAAGGAGTGAAAAATGTGCAACAACGGGTTGGCCTTTCCTTCAATGATATGACAAGGCAATTCTGACAGAACCAAAATGAATATGGGTAAATCCATGATTTTTCCATTGCCTTGGAAAATCATCGAGAATCTGCAGGGTGACAAACTATTCTTCTTGAGTAGCAAGGATAGGATGCTGATCGTGTTTTGAAGAAGAAACATATTCCTTTACTGCTTTCGGTTTATGTTGGACTAAAGAACAAATTTGTAACCATGGATTGGTTGTCTTTTTAGCAAAGGTAGAATAAGGATTTAAAAGAGGTAAGTATGTACTGGACACTTTTGTTTTATCTGGTAGTATATCTACTTCATAAAGATAGTCATATTTACAAGATAAAGTTTTACTAAGTGCAGGAGACATAAGTACTTTAGTGACGGATTTACAAAGACTCGACGAAGAAGAATATTTACAAGGAATGGACGTAGACTCACTCATATCTATTCAAATTACTCCAATTGAAGTTAAATTTCTTTATTCTAATTGACCTCTAATTTGGTCCAAATAACTCCTAAGACACTTTAAAGAAAAAATTTAGCGGTTAAAAGAAGTAAGAGTGGAAAAATGGGAAAGCTAAATGTGGAAGCCTAAAAGAAATTTAGGGGGCAACAGTTAAAATAAAATATATGTTAGTAATATGGAGCAGAAAAAGAAAAAAAAAGAGAGAAAAAATGAAAGTGATCACTCCTTAATATTTACAAATGATCATATGCTTTAAGAAATTGAGGTATAAGAAGTAACGGAGTGTGAGAATAGTAGAAGGAAAAAGTTAGCAAGTTGAAGATTGTGCTTAATAAAGTAGATAAAAAATTGTGAAGTATTAAAGTGCTTAGGGAGGTTAGTCACTATTCTGGCCAAATAATTTTTGTCCATCGCTTTACCTACATTACAACTATTTAAGTCCTACTTGATCCTAAATTTGACATTCTTTTATTATTGGAGTATTTACACTAAGAAAAATTCTATGGTTCATCATATATTGCATTGAAAATTCTGTGAGAGTGAGCGTGAATTTTTTTACTGGTACGCTCATATATGTGATTCTTTTGTATTCTTGTGAAAGAAAAAAAATTGGGTGACTCTCTTGATTTGTGAGGGCACGTGATTGACAAAATATAGGTGAAATATTTGATCTCTTGATTAGGTGACATATATTTTTTAGATGATAGTCAAAAAGCTTGAGTCAGTCTTCGAGGCTAGGTTGTCTGGAGGGGTTGTATGTGAGCAATATTTGGAAGTTGATGCATGTTGTAGTAATGCTCGCAAGGTGGTCATATTAATCGTAACCTTAGCATACTTGTTCAATTGGTATGTTTGATATGGAGCTAAGGTAGAGAGCTTAATTTATTTGCTCGAGGGTGAGCAAGATTTTAAGTGTGGGGTGTTGATGTTGGGAAAAATGTGCATGTTTAGCCGTCAATTACCTCAACTTTTAGCATTGTTTGTCACCTTTCCTTGTTGATTTTGTTATATTTTGCTTAATGGTGTGATTTACGTGTGTGAAGTCAATATGCGTGAAAAGAAAGCACTTTGAGGCATTTTGTTGTTGAAGCTAAAGTAAGATCGATGAGGATACAAAATTGGCCTAAGGTTATGAAGCATTTGCACTACCCCTTTGGACACAAGGGTGGCAAAAGTGCAGAATTGGTTGCCACGAAATTTTCATAGCAAAGGTGGTGTGAGTAGTTCTGCTGATAGAAACCAAAATTCACCACCGCACCACCACTTGCGACGTAAAAGGTGGCGCTAAAACAGGAAGGTTTTCCATATGAGTGGTCATGGAAAGGGTGACGTGATATTCCTAATCACGAAACTAAATATCCATTATCGCTCCATCCTTTACAACGCGATGTGGTGAGAAGCCATAGGGATTTTATCACGACCCGAGCATGGAACCCGGATTGAGACACGGGACCTAGAACCACGAATGACTCCAAGCTAATCTATAGCATGACATATTACTAGCACAATATAACTTATAAGAAAAATTGAGCGGAATCTAACTAAAATGTAAGATATTCCCTTACGGATAACAAGATAATCTGATAATGTAAACACTGAGTCACAAAGTTGAACATGTTAAATTTATGTTTGAAAGTCTCTACTAACTGATAAGCTGCTGGGACAAGCCCCCAGCTAAATCCAAAGTCTGAAACTAAAACAAGGTAAAAGAACTGAAATGAAGTAGATAACTCTAGTCCTCAAAAAATGAAGACTCACCCCTGCTAGCTGATCAAGTCCAGAACGTTTCTAACTGTGGATTGAGTCTAAGGATCTATATCATGAAGCTATATAACATAGAGTATGCAGTCAGTACTTTGCATGTATTGACTATCTAAGGTGAGGCAAACATGCTAGTAAAAAGATAGTCTGTAATCATGAATATTAAACAAGATAGAACATAAGAGTAAGGACAGCATGCTAAAAACTGAATTCCTGAAGTAATGATGATCATGAGATATTCTTCATAAGCTAAACATAATGGCCTAAGGTCTAGAAATAGAAATCATGTAATGTACCATACTTGAAATCATAAATAAAAACTCATAAATCTGGTCAATGGGTCAAATATGCTATGCAACATAATATCATAAGACATGAACATAAGTAACTAAAAATATGATGAATAATGGGAGACTCGTCATAAACGACACCATCACGATAGAGCTTACGTGATGCCCCAATTATCTCTCTTAAGTGGGCAGAGTCATCCTAAGACTTGGCCAAGGCAAAGAACAATGGAGGTGTGATCTCACTGGTGTGCCCTCGGGCGGGGGAAGCTCTCTCTTGAGAGGTCCCAAATAAGAATATATACCTACGGTGGCGCATAATTTATGAGACCGGGGTCCTTGGAATCCTTGACCTACTAAGTGCTAGACATTACTCTCAAAACATGTATATAGCTCATAATTATATTCTCAAAACATAGCTTAAATCTGAATATTGGGAGTCTTGACTCCAAAATATCTCTTCAAAACTGATCTTGTAGGCCTTGGTTAAAATCATGATAAAACATATTTAACTTTACATGGGCTTGCCCAAATCATGACATTATAAGTCTAGAAATTCATAATATTAATGCGTGTTTTGATAATTCATCATATACTAGAAATCATGGGCTCATAAAGCTTGAAATTCATAAGTCATGCATAATAGGGCATATTCTTTATAAACTTAAAATCATGAATTAGTAAGTAAATTGAGAGTCAAATCTACCCTAATAGCCATAAATCATAAATTGAAACATGAGAGAATTAAATCCATAGAGATACCATGGAAAATTGCATGGAATTAGATTAAACCCTAGAATTTCACAATTTAGAATTTGAGAAGTAGAAATCATGGATTTGAACTAGAAAGGGCATGAGGGTAGAAGATTTTCCCCCATTCATCCCTACATACATGGGTTGATGATCCCTTGACTTGTATTGAAGATCTAAGGAAGATTTGGAAGAGCTTGAAGAAGAACCCTAGCTCCTTTCTTAAGAGAAAATCCAACTATCGGTTCTTTTAGAGAGAGCGAGGATTTAGACTAGGTTAATCCCTTCAATATGACCTTTAGAAAGCCCAAGACGATGTCATTTAGGAGTTAAAAGCATAGGATTTTATAAAATACCTCCAAACTGACAAAAAAAGACCTAAAACTGGCAGAACCAACGATCAAAGGAACGGGTCGTTGGTTGATAGGATAACCTGTACTGAGGTTCATTGTTTGGTTCTGGTGTTGTTTTCTTGTTGTTTTCTGTTGTAAGTCTCGTGTTTGATCTAAGGGACTTTTCGCGGTATTACAGATTTTCTACACAAAGTAACAACAAAGGTAGCGCGAGCAAACTCCACTATCTGAAGTGAAAATACGTTGTCACGCCATTCCATGCGATGCAAGGGTGGTGTGAGGACGTGGACTCCTAATCTGTTTAGGATTTGATAAGTTGACTTCTTGCACGATCCAAAATTTTATAAATAGATCTGTTAATGAAAAAAAGGATTGGTCGACTTTCCTAGAGATATACCCTAGGGCAAAGGAAGAACTTCTTTCGATTCTTTTCTTTTCTTTTATTTATTTCAATTAGACCTTATAATCTCATGAATGCTTACATATATGTATGAATCTCGAGTAGCTAAACTTCTTGATTCTAGGGTTTTGGAAAAAATATGAAGGTTGATGTTTGAGAATTTGTTTATGCTTAATTAACTCTTCCATGATTGACTTATTTACTTCTTCTTGATTTTAATTATTTATTAGATTGATCACCTTGCAAATACTATTTGTGACTCTTTGATTGAACTTGAAAGAGAGAATCCGGAGGGAAATAAGGAGAGGGTTCTGAACCTTATAGAAAAAGGAAATCTATTAGCTACTAAGGATAGAAATATACCCTATAGACCTGCTTAGTTGATACAGATGATAGCTCACATGCATTTACTTTTATTTGACGACCATAGAAATATAGGTGTTAGGGATTGTCAAGTAATCTTTGGATTATCAAAAAGATGTTCAATGAAGTAATATTAACCTGCAACCTGTAACCCATGAGAGTAGTTATGTGTAACGATTTTGATAACTCAATTGGATCGTTAAACAACAAATACCCTGAATTTTAATCTCTATTGAACAAAACCAACAACAATTTCACGCTTGTTACTTTAAGTTCATAGCTTTAAATTATTGGAATAACAACGATCTCAAGAGATAAATTGTTTGTTTAGAATAGTTAAATAAGAATTTAAACTAAAATAATTAATCTGACAAGAATCTAAACTTTTGTCCTATATTACTTGACGAATACGTACGTTTAAACGTATTAGTTGGATCGAAAATACTCACTCAAATAACCTGGATAGAAATAAAGCATGAACAAAATGTCAACATATGCACAGATACAAACATATTAAGATATTCACATATAGAACATATTAAGATACGCACAGATGTAGCATATTAAGATGTGCAAATATACACAATTTAGAAATCATTTATATATGATAAAGACTAAACTTTTACTCGACATTGTGGCTCGTAGCACTAGTAATCCTGCATATACTCGATCCAAGTAACCTTGATGATAAAGTGAGTCACGAGAGATTAATTTATATCCATAAACCACACGAACAATTCATAAACTCACATTAATAACTCAATGTTATAATCACGTCTGGGTGTGAAATCAGGTTGCAATTATAAAGTATACAAACATTGGATGACTAACAGCTAAACATGTTATCTAACATGGCATAGCCCATAATATCAAACTAGCATAAAATATTATGCCTATAACATTATTCTAGCATGATAGAATGCTCAAAGTAGTCAGAGAACAGGAAAAATATATAAGATGTATGTATACCAACTACATATTATACCATGTATTGCATTTATAATCCGGATACACGTATATTTTAGTCAGCTGTGGCAGCTTCATATATATGTGTGTGGTGTAAAAAGCGTTATCAATTTACACTATACAGGGATGTTTTAATATATATTTTCCAAATTTTTCTTTTATTCTTTTACAACTTAAAAATAGCTTGCAAAAAGGAATGTATAACTTCTAACTTTTAATTTATTTTTTTAAGATAATTTTAGAGACCTTTATATTTTATTTTGTCATATTTATCTCCCTTAAAATTTTAAATATTACAATTACTTTTTTTATTTAATTGTTCATAATAATTTTATGAACCTATCAGTCATTAATGTAAAATAGTATGTATCTGATTAAATATATTTTCTAAAATTACATCCATTATTTTGAAATGGAAGAAGGAAACTACTACTACTATTTTTTTTGCTTTTTTTTTTGGCTCTCTTGGAGAATCTGCAGTAGCATTATGATGATGTCTGATTCCCTTGCAAGGCTTGAAGACAGTGAAGGTACTGTTGATATACTTATCTCGGAATTACTTAAAAAGAGAAAACGTCCAAAGAAGAACTGACTGTAATAAAGCTGGAACAGTTATGTGAAAGCACCTCCTCATCATTTTCCTTCCCCTTTTGTTTTCTTTTCCTTTTATATTTATATATTTATTTATTTAATTCCCACTTGATGACATAAATATCAACGAATGGCCATGAATCCAGAGATGGATACTGTTACTATATTAGGAAATAAATCCAGTTGCTGTAATAATAATTTTTTTAAAATATAAAAAAGAATTAGTCAGCATCACATGTTTATACTTTATACCAACACCAAATTGATCATCACTTTCTCCTAATGCCACATGACCAAAGAAAGCAAATCGTTCTTCTCTCCTTAAAGTCAACACTGCAAACTGTATGACATATTTTCCGCTCATTAATTTCTACATCAAATGTTTAGATGGTTTCTCTTTCTTCCGAACTAGAAATTTTCCTATGTATTTCTCTATTCACACACCCCGAAGACTCTTATCCAATTAAATATTTTCACATAAATAAAAATACATATATTATTTGAATTGTCCAATGAATAATCTCTTTAGGTACACACAACTCAGGAGGAAAATCAAGAGAAAAAATGTATGTCTCATGCCTATATTCCGAACAAAGTAACTGTATTAAAGTTTAAGTTCTATATAATGATATATAATGATAATATGAAATATATTTATTCAATCATGGCATTTTAGAAAATTATAAATAAAATTTCTACCATCTGACACTTGATGATACTACATTCATTTCAAAATAAGCGGTGTTTTTAGCTTTGGTCACACTCTTTAAAGAAAACTACTCATTCCTAGAAAGAAAAAATGTATTTTTTACCCACTTACCTTAATAATTTTTAAAAAAGATGTAACTTTTAGTATTTTCTTGAATTATATAAAACTTTTCCATTTAAATATGGGTAAAATTGGAAGACATCATTAATATCTATCGATTATGCTCAAAACACCACTTATTTTAAATAAAATCAAAGATTAAAACACCACTTATTTTAAAAACGAGTGAGTAATTCAGTAACTACGGTAACTAATCTGCTATGAATGCACTAACAATGTAAATAAGGTTTGCACTATAACATGTATATAGCTTAAATTTAATTAAATGCATATCTACTCAAAAACAAATCTTTTATTTAACTTCTAATATGTAGTAGTTTTAAAGATGAACGTTACATAGCATTAGCTTAACAGTTAACATCACTCATTTAAAAGAGCAAAAACACAGAAATGAAAGAGGGAGATCGGATAGGTCAGTAGACCAACATTGACAAGTCATGCATTTATGAGACTTTTAATTCTACCCTTCCTAACACTGTACAGTTAGATTTATTGAAGAAGAAGAAAGAGAGTTACACAAAGAGAGCAGAGAATGAAAAGTCCTTTTAGCCCCTCTACAGAAAAATTGAAGAAAAGGCTAAAACTTTGTTTTATACAACCACCAACAATTTGAAAAAAAAAAAATCCAGAGTCACACAAATTCGAGGTTCCACCACACACGAGCACTTGATTAGTAATTCCACAATAAAGAAGGCTCAAAACAGCTTGAAATCATTCCTCCATCCTCAGGATATAACCAGCCTGTTTCCACAGCCGAACAGTCAGCGAAAACAAAATCATTTTTCAACTCGTCACCGAAAAGCATGTCCCTAGTCTCGGCAGCTCAATAATTTGTGTCAATTCCTCGAAGTCGCCAAGTCAGTGCCGATACCAATGATGACAGAGATGAAGAGTTGAGCATATTTAGAGGATGATGAAGTTGAAGTATTGACCAGCTCAGAAGAAGAAGGCGAAGACATAGAAATAATAATATTATTATTATTATTGTTGTTCATTATTATTAATATTGTTGAACTTGTCCATTGCTGCTGCTTTGGCTGCCGCTGCTTGAATATCACGCGGGCTGAGCGTGACTGGTCTAGGAAGTGAACCAGCTAGTTCAGGAAAGTTGAGAATAGCTGAATTACCTTTTATGCTTAGTGCTGCCACGTCATGAGCTCTAGCTGCCATTTCTGGATTTGGAAAAGTCCCAAGCCAAATACGCGATTTCTTACGTGGCTCGCGGATTTCGACACTATTTTTCCCCAATTCCTCATTCTGACTCCTCGAAAAACCGGATGCTTGCTGCTGTCTCGATTTCTCTTTATCTTCTTATTGGTAATTTCCAAGTCTTTATCTGCTGCTGCTGAATTCATCTTTACGTGCACATATATTTACAGAAGAAGAAGATTTAAGGGCTAAGAGAATTATTAACAAAGAGGGAATATATCTATATTTGTATTAAGAAGAAGAAGCAAGAAAGTTGAGGAGTTAGACAAGATCAGTGAAATGCAGAAATCTGAGAGAGTAAAGGATGCATCAAGAATATAACTTTTTTTTCTTTTTCCAATATGTCCCAAAAATGTGAGTCACCCACAGCCGCAGGGAAGGAAAGAAAAGGGGGGAGAAGGGGGTTGGGGAGATAGGTGGGGGTGGGGGACCCATTGAAAAATTGGGTCATACCCTGATAAACCCCTATGGTACGACAGGGTCCCCTTCAGCAGTGCCAAGCAACCAACCATTATATTGAATTGAATTGAATAGAATATATTACTCCTAACTTGTTGTTTGTGAAAGTAGGAATATCTTTCTGGCCTTTTTAATTTCACCTATGTTTCACTGTTCATTTCTCCCCCCTTTATCATCTATGACTATCACCCACCACATTTGTCCATTTTACATGTGCCCGTTAACAGTCATGTCTGATTAATGCACATACACTTATTTTATTCAGACCCAGAGTAACTATGAGTGTGTTTGATGTGGAGCAAAATATTTTATATTAATATTTTTATTTTTGAATTTGAATTTAGATTTGGATTTTTAAAATAATATTAAAACTTAAAAATACAAAAAAAACCAAAAAAGATATTCTTTTTTAAAAATATTTTTAAAAAATAAAATTCTTAAAAATATAATTTTCAAATGAAATAGAAAAAGTGAATTTAATAAATTCGCATTCCTTATTGATTGTCACTCCCCTTCTTTCAATGCCCAGGTCATCTTTATCCCCCACCCCCGTAAGTAAAATATTTTTTACTCATGTACCAAACACACAAAAAAAAAAGTAAAAAATTCTATTATTTTCTTTAAATATTTTTTTCTTCCTACTGAACACACTCTATGTCTCAATCCCAATAAATTAGAAATGGACATATAAACTCTCATCGATTATCCTCTGCTTGTTTCATATAAGCTCATCTCACGCTAATATTATATAAATATATATTCTCTTCATATCATTTTATATGATGCATTTTGATTGGGCATGAAAAAAGCTTTTTAACTTGTTATTCGAAATAAATAACAAATGTGGTAGTGTAAATTATCTCAACAAAGTAAAATGAGAAGTTGAAAACTACAAGTCAAAATTATTTTAAATATAGAAAGACATCATTCTTTTTGAATATATTATAAAAAGGAAGGTGCATCAGGTAATTGGAACAGATAGAATGATAATTTTTTTTAAAAAGAAAAAAATGGCAACAACCACTACTAAAATATCATCAAAATCGAGGAAATAAAAATCGACGGACAGAGTTGGTGTGAAAATCGAGGGAAATCGAACCAGTTCGTCGGTTTTTTATTTTTATTTATTTTTAAAGAATTCGACGAAGACGAGAGTCGGTTGTCCGTCCATTTTCGTGCAAAAATCTGCGAAAATTATTTTTAAGAAAACGTGTTGTTCCTCGATTTTTTATTATTTTTAATAAAAATCGAAGGAAGGGGATTAGTTTTGAAGTACAAAATTGCAGTTGAAGAGTATAAATAAAAACGAAGGAAAGATTTAATCAAAGAGCATGTATAATTGAGTGATAAAGTATCTAATGTGTATTAAATACCGGGGTTTGAATCTAAGCTAGCTACATCTTTTATATATATTTTAAAAAAACTGACGGACAAGCCCGACCCTGTCCCTCAATTTTTTAAAAAAAAAATTAATTAATTTTTAATTTATTAAAATTGGCCGGACTGGGTGGTTTGTCCTGGGTTTTAACCGACTATTCGTCATTCCACGGTCAAACGGCCGGTAAGTGCTTCAATTTTGCTCAAAAAATCGATTCTGTCTGTCGGTCTTGACCCTCATTTTCTGGACAATTTTTATAATGAACCTTCTAAGCTTGTAAGTATATTTAGACACACGAATTAGGTTTGTTACAATTGAACATATGAACACGTGATAAATTAGTCTTATTGGAGCACTTTTAATTTAGCTTTGAAAAAAAAATTATGGGTGTTCTCAAGTATCTATATGTAGATAAATTAATCGTGTAAGTGTGTCACCCATTTAACTATACGTCTTAGCCTTAATAAGTAGTAAAACCTCAAGTATGTTCTAATTGAGGTTGATGTGTATAATTAAAGGATATGACATATTCTATATGGTTAACTTAACTATCTAATAGAAACCTAAGAAAGATACAATCTTATTTTATGCATTTAAATTTTCGTTTATAAAGTTATAATTTAAATATCTAAATTAAAATTTACTAGCAAATTTAAAGAGATATCAATATATTATGTCAGAATATAAAGGTACTAAAAATTCTTTATGTTTTCTAGTGACATATAACTCTTTAAACTAAATAATAACTCTGAAAAGCATATGACCAAGATAATGTCTTTTACTAACCAAAATTAAGGGAAAGAGGCGTAAATACCCGTTAATTATGGTCATATTTTTAATTACATATTTTATTTAAAGAGTCTTATTACCCTTTTGAGCTACTTTAAAATAGAATAGATACACCTTTAGGAGTTAAGTTAGCAAGAGAGTACTCTCACTCTCTTAAAGACATGTAAGAGTCCAAAAATAACTTAAAATTTGATTACTATGGACACATATCATTTTTTAATTGGAAATTTATAATTAATTAGTACACATAATTAATTATTAAAAACTTAAGTAATATCTTTTAAATTATTTTTCTTTCTTTCTTTATGAAATATAATTAGAATTTTATTATTATTTTTACTTTTTTCTTAGTGGCGCTACTAAAAAGTAACAGAAATTAAGTGTTCATTGCGATCGCCTAAAAAGTATTAATTATTATAAAATTATAATTCTGGCATTATTGATATTCCTATAATAAATATTAATCAGAAGCAAAACGTACTAATATTTCTATAATAAACATTCAAATTTATAAATTTAAATAAAGTTAAAATTTTTTATTAATATTATTATCATCGCATGGTCAAAATTATTTTTAAAAAAAAAATAGTGGTGCTACTAATAAACAAAGTCAATAGTAACATAATGTTATTAGTTTAAAATTTTAAAAAATCAATACGTATAAATTTAAAATATATATTTATTTTTAGAAAATCAAATCAAAATAATAATTTAAACACTAAAAATAAGTTGAAACCCTAACATTTCTAAAAAGTAAAATTTTTCAAAAAATAGCTTATTAAAATTGATGATCGCTAAATTTGGCATCCAGGAATTTAAAGAAATTTGAGAAAAAGACAAAGTCAATATTAACATCAATTACAAAACGAAAAATAATAATAAAATTTGTCTTTCTTCACAAAGAAAGAAAAAAATAATTTAGAAATATTTGCTTAAATTTTTTAATGTTAATTAATTATGTGTAATAATTAATTATAAAGTGTCAATTAAAATGATATCCATTCATATTAATTAGAATTTTAAGTTTGTGTTTTTTTTCGGCCTTTCACATGCCTACAAGAGAGAGGTGGACACATTCTCTTTGTCAATTCAACACACAGGATGTATTTATTAATTTAAAATAGTTCAAAAAGGTAATAAGACACTTTTTAAAAAAAAAATTGTGTAGTTAAAAATAACTATTGAAAGTAGTTGAGGAGATACTTATGCCTTTTCTAAAATTAATAGAATTATTACATCGTTTTCTTTACCAATAATTGCACATTAATGTCTTCTGGAAACACTAGTTTAATGGTTGCAGAGGAGGGCATCCGCACGTTTTCTCTATTTTATGCTTTATTGTGTTTTAGTTATACTACAAATAACTATAACTGCAGTTTCTGTACTTTTTGTGTTATTACAAAACAAGTACTCCGTTCAGCTCGAAGTTAATAGAAAATAGCGGATTGGATTATTTTATTCTTGTCGACAGTGTAAAATGGGAAAAGTCTGCAAGTTGATCAATTCTTTTCATATAATAGACTGTATTTTTAAAAGACAAACTTGTCCTGATTGTGGGGTGAAGGGAGGAGGAGTCGATCGATCAGAACTACTGAGAAAGTAACTTTACTGGATTGAATACATTCGGAGCGGAATCAAGGTGGCGAAAAGGGGTTCATTCGAATCCTTCGTTGAAAAAACACATTATATATATAAGGTTGAATCTCGCCCCGCTACTTTAAACCATCTAGGTGAAAATTCTCCTTCCACCGTTGGATACATCTCAGATTCCTCAACTCGTATAGGTGTATCAATTTGTCTATTCTTTCCTTTTTAGCCTATTAATATTGTTAAATTTTATTTTTAAGAAACTGTTTGATTTTTAATACTTTCAATTGGATTTTTAGTGACATGATTTGTTGAGTCCTCCTGGATAGAATAGTTTATTCTTTCATAAAAAATGAGAAAATGAGAAAAACACATAAAACTAAGTTAAAAAGATAATTCATATATTATTTAGCTTAAATATCAAACGTCCTCGGTATTTTCTTAAAATTCATGTCAATCAAGTACATTCGCATAATTTGGTATTTTTTCCTTTTCTGCTTTCCTTATGCTTAGTACGTCGTCGACAGAATTGTTGCTTTGTAATGGGGACAGACTTACCATGAAAGAGAAATGGCTTACCACTAATGCCCTGTTCACAAGGACTAAAAGGAGTTGCAGTTCTTTTGAGATAGGAGTACCTCCAGTAAATTTTTGTCGACTAATTTTCAATACCACAGCGAATTGGGCTCTGATTATTTTATTTTTTCTTTTTCAATTCAAAAAGTCTTCTGTATTTTTTTAAATTTCATTTGAAAACAATTAAGATACATAAAATTTAAAAAGTAATGAATTTTGACTGAATTTTACTATCTGAAAAGAACACGCTTGACATTCCTATTCCGGACAGTGTGCTTGGCCATTGAGATCAATCAAAATTAGATTGACCCAAATTTTGTGAAGCAGGAGTGATGGAGAAAAAATATGAGGAACAGCAGCCAACAATCACAGGGAAGAGGAACAATTGGAGCTCTTCTTTCTCACCCTATAAAATTACGTGTACGTTTGGAAGTTGTTTCGTATGGCTCTTCGTTTATCCATGGATTTATATTAAAATTAATTTTTATCTTAAATATACCCTGAATAATTAAAAAGATCCCGTATATCTCTCCCTACCAACAACGAAAGTATAGATGACATATTTGGACATTTTAAATTATCTAGGGATTTATTTGACTTTTAAATTGTTCAAATATATTTTTGACAATTTTAATTTCTCAACTAATATTTGCATAAATAGATACAATTTATGTAATCAGAGAAACTATCAAAAAGTGTAAAAAAAATGACAATAGTTATAATAAGTATATTGAAGCACACTTTAAATTATTGTATTAGCTAGTATTAAATATCTATAATTTAACTTTACGACAAAAAACGCATAAAGAGAACCAAATTGAAATTATGAGAAAACTAATATATATATATATATATATGAAAGAAGACTTAGATATATTTTTGTGACTTTCACTATTAGTGTAGGGAACATATTTGAATGTTTTATTTGTTTAGGGGTATCTTTAAGATAAAAGATAAAATTAAAAATGATTTTGAACGCTTCAACTTGGCCATTGAAGAAGGCAAGGCGAGAGACTAAGAGCAAACTTAATGCAAGGACTTACCTTAGCGCTCTTATTATTAGAACTTCAAATAATAATAATAAGTATTTCCAACCTGTCAAACAAACCTGGTTTTTCCTTTCCGTACGATAGGAGATAAAATACATTTTCATCGACATATTTTATAAATCAATAGATTAATGAAGATAAATGTGAAATAAATCACAAAAGTTAGGACTATATTTTTAACATTTTTTATTTTTTTTATATTTATGAATTTAAATTAATTAGGATTTAATGGAATATTGTAAAAATAAATTCAAACCCGTTAAATAGTGACTAGGAAAACTCCATAGATTTTATTTTAAAAAATTACAAAATTCAAAAATAATAAAAAAATTAAAAAAATTAAAAAAATTAAAAAAATTTAACCATAATTTATAAATTCAATTATTATAGAAAATATATTTAGAATATTTATAAAAAATAAAAAATATTTATGCTTTTTTATTTGAGACAAGTCGTGAATCATATTTTTAGTGAAATGTGGCTAATAACAGAATTAGTATTGGAGTTCACTGGATCAAAGTTATTGGAGGTGGTCTCCTCTCTCCCTATTAGAGTTAGATTTGCGATAAATAATCGACAGAATATTAAGTATTAAAAATAATTTTATTAAATAATTTAATAAAAATATTGAAATTAGTAATAATAATTAATATGTTTTATAAAAATATACTAATCAAATTACTCTTCTGATAAAATGGACAAAATACTCCCAACTTTTTTTCTAAAATAAAGTTCAAGGACTTACAAGCTGAAAAATATATAAATTAAGAGTACTTGGTTTATGATTTTTTCAACTTACAAAAAATTTTAATTTGACGATAATTTTTATTATTTTATTTTTTACATTTTTCTTTCAAACTAAAACCCCTAAGTTCCTCTTGATCTCATACCTTCTTCGCCCTTTTAATTACGAGTACTTTTAATTTAAGTGATAAATTCTTTGAGTAAACACATAATAAATAAATAAAAATATTTAAAAATTAGTTTAACCATATAAAACACATAAATATTCTCTTTTTTTCTTTCGTATTTAATGTGACTTAGATTAGACACTGAACCCTCCGTTTCATTATTAACGCGGCGAATATTAGACACTCAACCCTCTCTCCCTTCTAACTTTAAATAACAAATATTTTATTCCGTTAAAACTCGAAAAATTATTTAACTAAGCAGAATTTAACTAACTATTGTAATAGTGTAAATCTAAATAAAAAATTATAAAAAAATAGTAAAATAATTACAAAAAGTAGCAAATTACTTTTGTATCGGGATTTTTATATTATTTTTAATTTCTACTATGATTCTCTGCCAATTACTCCCCTTTTCTCATTATGCTTACTTAAATTGTGACCCCTAGTTTTCTCTTCCAAATCTCTCAAGATTTTCTCCGATTATCTCTGTAAAAAAAAAAAAAATACCCATGGAATCTGCGATTTTTTAAAGTTTTTGATACGTATGGAATAATCAAAATCTCTCTCTCTCTCTCAAAGTCATGACGATATATTTACAGACTTGAGTTAAAAGGGAGAGAGCCGTTTGAGCTGACAGGTTTGAACTTTAAAGGACTTCCAAGGGATAGAATGCCTACAAGAAGAGATTTTGTAGCTCTTGTTCATACGCGAGTAACGAATTTTTCATACAACCAACTACTTGAACAACAACATTTTCATATTAATGATACAATATATCAATCTTCTCCTTTTTTTTTTGGATACAACCAACTACTTGAACAATATCATTTTCATATTTACGATACAATATTAAAATGTATATCAATCGATAATAGGCGGTACACAAGAAACTTGTTTTAATTTATTCGATACATATATACATTGTACACATTATAATAGTATTGCGCTCTATTCGTCTGTGAGTAATGGAGATTTTTATACAACCAACTATGTGAACAATATCATTTTCATATTGATGATACATATATCAATTCTTCTCCTTTCTTTTTTTGGATACAACCAACTACTTGCACTACAAAAAAAGGGGCAAAAAACGAGATTCCCGGTGTCGACGGACGGTGTCGTTCCAAATAAATGTGTGGGATACCGACTCCGTCGTCGGTTTTCTCATTTTTATTCTTTTATAATTATTTTATTAAAATACTTATTTGTGTCAGTCGGTTATTTTCTCGTTATTTTTCGTTGATTTTCGCCAAATAAATAATCGCGGATACGATTCGATATTTACTAAAAAATTAAAAATAGCTTAATTAGCAGAAGCGGACAGGGTCATTTTTGAAGATAATAATTTATAATAATTTAATTCAAAGACCGACAGAGACGGGGGTCGAGTGGTCCATCGGTTTTCAATTGTAGGTTGACCCGATCTTAACCAAAAGCAGAGCGGACTAGTTGATCACGTACGTAGGTCTTTTGGACTTAATCGACCCAGACCCCCTTTCTTCCCCATTTCTCTCTTTCTCTCTTTTCTCATTTCTCTCATCTTCTCACGGCGATTCCGTCTTCGCCCCTGCGACCCACGAGTCCACCCTCTCGCGCAGCTCTGTCGGCGAGCAGAACCCCTCCCTGCCTTGCTTGCCCGACCCATCAGGCCAACTGCATTTTGAAAGTTAGAGTTTTCAATTTTTGAATTAGATTTTTTTGTTAGATTTTTAGGTTAAAGCGTTAGATTTCATTTATTCTTGTCATTGTTAAATTAATATATATTGTTAATGTTATTGTTAGATTTTCTTTCTAAATTATTAGATTTTATCGTTATTGTTATTGTTATTGTTATTGTTATTGTTATTTGTTAAATTATTATATTGTTAATGTTATTTAAATTGTTAGAATGTTTTGATTTTATTGTAAATATTGTATGTAGGATTATTAATTAGATTTTGGTGAGGCTTTGTTAGTTGTTGTTAGATTTTTTGTTAAGCTATTAGAATTATTAGATTTTATTGTGTGTTAATTTTAAGATTGTTAATTAGGTTTTAGTTGAATCTTTGTTAGATTGTTAGATTTCATTGTTAATTTGTTAAATTTTATTGTTAATGTTATTGTTAGGATTGCTAGATTTAGTTGAAATTTTATTACATTATTAGAGTTCGTCGGTTTTGAAACTTTGTTACAAGTCAAGTTACAAATTTATCAAAAATAACTAGTAGCAATAACTATTAAAATTTAATAATAACAATTATATATCAAAAATAATATAATTAAATTTGAATTTAATTAAAAACAACGTAAAACTTTTCGAAATTTCATAATTCAATAATTACAAATTTTATAATTAAATATTTAATTTTAATTAAATTACATGTTTTTTTTGTTTTTTTAATTAATTATTAAATATTAATTCAATAATTTCATTAAAAATTTGACTTACTTTTGGAGGATGTTTGTTGCATAATTGGTGATCGTTAAATAATAAATTTAATTATCAATACAAATTAATTAGTACAATTTAAATGTGCATAATCTAAAATATCTTTAAATTTTTAGATGAATCATCGTCCGTGGATGTATGATAGAACTAATGCAAATCGTGGGGGCATGAAAGATGAATTTGTTGAAGGTGTTAGAGGATTTATCAACCATGCAATGTCGCTATACCCTTTTCAAACTGATGGGTTGTTTAGGTGTCCTTGTAAGCGATGCAATTGCATGAAGTTTTTTAAACCTGATAATGTTGTAGTTCATATTTATTGTTATGGATTTAAGCCTAGATATTTTGTATGGACTGATCATGGTGAGACTGATGGAGAGAATGGTATATTTTATAATTTTATCAGTGAAAGTAGTAGGTCTGCACATGATCAAAGTAGTGTTCAACATGAGAGAGTGCATGAAATGGTCAATGATGCGTTCAGAATACAATATGGGATGAAACCTGAATAATACTTGGAAGAAACTCCCAATGAAGAAGCAATGCGTTTCTACGAACAACTAGAAGAGGCTAGTCGTCCACTATGTGTAGGGAGTCCGCATTGAGAGTTGTCCGTTGCAGTTAGACTAATCAATATCAAATCAGATTGTAATGTTCCTCAACTGCTATGGACTCTATGGTTGGTCTTTTGGGGGAACTCGTTAACCCTGAGTTGAACATACCTGAGAATTTCTATCAGGCAAATAAATTGGTTTTCAAGTTAGGATTGTCGTATGATAGAATTCATTGTTGTGAAAATGATTGCATGTTGTTTTATAAAAATGATGGGGATCTACAAAGTTGCAAGTTTTGTGGACATGCTCGTTTTAAGCAGACTCCTGGTGGGAAGATGGTTCCAGTTAAGGCGATGCATTATTTACCTCTTATACCTCGATTAAAGAGGTTGTACGCGTCAATGAGTTCTGCTCCGCATATAAGATGGCACCGTGAGAAAAGAAGGGCTCCTGGTGTTATGTCTCATTCATCAGATGGAGAAGTTTGGAAACATTTTGATAGAACTTATCCTGATTTTTCTAGTGAACCAAGAAATATTAGATTAGGCTTGTGTGCATATGGTTTTACACCACTCTCTGTTTCTGCTGCACCCTACTCTTGCTGGCCTGTATTCCTTACTCTGTATAATCTTCCACTTGAAATGTGTATGACGAGTCCCTACATATTTCTAAGTTGTATTATCTCGGGTTCCCGCAATCCAAAAGTTTGATTGATGTTTATCTACAACTTTTGATAAACGAGTTAAAACAATTGTGGTCTGAAGGTGTAGTGAATTATGACATATCAACTAAGAAGAATTTTCTTTTGCGTGCTTGTTTTATATGGACTATAAATGATTTTTCGGTGTCTGGGATGTTGTCTGGTTGGATGACCGCTGGAAAATTAGCTTTCTCATATTGCATGAAAAATAGTAAAGCATTCACATTAAAATATNTATTAGTCAATTAAGGAATCGATTTTGCATGGCTAGAACATGAAATTCTTTTATCACAGAAATGTAGATTGAAGGTTCATGATTCTTAAGTTGGGTAGGATACGAAAGTTTCAATCCATGGGAAATAATTGTCGACTAGCAACCGAAGGAAAGATTAACTGAATTTTATCGATAAATTACTTCCTTGCATGTTCGTTTTAGCCTCAGCTTGCTCATTACTATAGTTCAGACTCACTTTATAATTTTGTCTTAGATTAGTATAATTTAGGAAACTCAAACTCTCAAAATCTTATTTCAATTGTTGTCTGCATTTTTAAAGTTATAGTTCATTAACACTTAAGTTGATTATTACCTTAGTTCAGTCCTTGTGGGATCGATATTTGGCTTACTGCAACCATTTTACTACTTGTTCGACCACGTGCACTTGCGTGTAGTTTCAAAACACCCGAACAATAACTTCAAGCTAATAAAAATTAATAAATGACTTGATGTAATCCCACGAACAAGAATGTGGGCTCACCAACTCGAAAGCAGCTAGTATTCCTGGTCTGAATAATTTATTTCTACCAACTCTTCGCTGCTACCTAACATATCATCAAAATTAATAATTTGTATGCCTGACTAATGGTACTCAGTGAGTGTCTTTGGGCAAGGGTTCATATAATAAAAATAATCAAAATAATAATTAAGATAACACAGTTATAATAAAACAGTTTAAATTAATTTTTATAGAGTAAATTATGAATGTTAGAAAATTTTTAAATAATTAAAATTTAATAAACTTTAAGCCATTTTATTCAAAATGTATGTTAGATAGGTCAAGGCCGAATATACTAAAATCTCATTATTTCACCAACACAAAGATAAATCATAAAGTAAACACTTGCCAGCTTCGGGGAAAACCAAAAAGAAGAAAACAAGAGAACCGTGAGCAACACACATTATTAAAAGTATTTCACTAGAGAACATTGTTTCTTGGAGGTCAATCATCCTCTGAACTGATATAATAATTTATTTCACTATGGGAATATCACACCACGGAGATCAATCATCCTCTAAACTAACACAATATTTTATTTCGTTTGGATCCATAACGGCTATTCATCCTCTTTAATAGCAAAGTTTTTTCATATAGACCCAAATAAAAATAATAGCATCATGACATAATAGCCAAAAAATCTTTCAAAATTATTATCTCAGTCATAGAGGTATATCAATAAACTTTACTCAAGTTTAGAAATCATATTTTTAAGCCACTAAATTATGCTTCAAATCAATAGCTCATTCATAGAGAAAAAACATATAGAAAATTATTACTTTAAATGCAATTCAACAAGTCTCATTCCATCACGTGCCAGCCTGGGGTCTAGGCCAACACCCGATGTTATTTCTAGCCCAAGCATACTACCAAACTGGCATGAAATTATGAGCAATATCTAATCAACATAAAATATAAATAATATAAATTTGAAAATTGGGGTAAATCATACAACTGAGATAATGTTTTCATAAATCACTGCTTTTATACAAAAGTGACATGATGGTCAAAGTCAGAGTCATAGAAAGAGAACATACTACCTGAAATTCTAAGAAACTACTACTAAACTGAGAGTGTTGACTCTAAAGGATTCTTAAGTTATTTTAATGATGACAATTATCTAGGATTTGTAACACAGGAACCAAGGATGTGCTGCAACACTAAACTCAAGCTGGTACTGATCGTAGAAGAGAAGAAATAGCAATCAATCTATATTAGTTCTAAATATAGAACAAACCTAGAAAAACAATAGAAAATCAGAAAATAAAATAAAATAGAAGATTGATTCAACTCCCCGTAAGGAAAGCCAACTCAGTAAGTATCAAGAAGCTTAAATTAGTCCAACTATTATTTGGACAACCACCAAGAAAGGAAAGCTATCCACCTTTCATGGAAATAAGAAGACCTGACCCAGTGCGATTCAAAAACAGAACCAATCAATCATGAAATCTTTTCCTAATACAAAATAGAGTACACAAGGGAGACAAATCCATCAAAAGGCTCAGAAAAAGGCTGAGTCAACAGACGAAAAGGAGCCCACTAAAAGGAAAGCAACATTAGCTTATCTGAAAGATTCAAAAGAAGGAAAGCAGAAGATTTGGTAAGTCTTTATACTATCCTAGAGCCAGTCGAAATTATGTTGCTCTTAAGCGGTTATTTCTATGTCTAGTTTTGTTGATACTCTTACTCTATTTACGTAGTTTTATTCCTTAAGTTAGGTAACCATTTAATCATGGTCAAGACGTTGGAAAGCCTGTATTTTCCGTTGGATTAGCTCTAAAGTTTTGATACTAGAGCCGGACCGGGATGGTGTTCCCATCACCAGACCTAAAGGAATAAGATAAAAGAAATTAGATAAGATAACCAGTAAATACTTCACAAAGAAATAACTATTAAGGAGTAAC